>SZWC01001456.1:83497-95035 GCA_023375785.1 Penium margaritaceum
GGGGGGAGGGAGGGAGGGGGGGAGGGAGGAAGGGAGGAAGGGAGGGAGGGAGGGAGAGGGAGAGAGAGAGGGGGAGAGGGGATGACAGGGAGAGGGAAACGAGAGCAAGAGAGTAGGAAAGAGGGAGGGAGAGATGGAGGGCTGAAGGGATTGGCGAGCAGGAACGAGAGATGGTTTGAATAGATCAGGCGGGAGAGGGAGGCGGGCAAGGACTGGGAAGAGGGCTGGCTGGCTGGCTGGTTGGTTAGGAAATCACACCCCCTCCCCTTCACCCCAATATCTTCTGTGATCAACCATTTCCTTCCCTTTTGTTCTTCTTCTTCGGCAACATTGCTACCGTCAGGTGTAGCTGTGGAACAGTGAGAGGGCGAGGGATCCTCAAGCATGCTCCCATGATTGATCCGCTAACTTTGTCTGAAGCATGTCCTTGTTCTTTCTGTTGTTCTTGTATTTTTTGTTGCTGTTGTTTTCCTCATCATCGTCGTCATCATCGTCGTCGTCGCCGACGTCGTCGTTCCCGCCGCCGCCGTTGTTGTCGTCGTCATCGTCGTCATTGTCATCGCTGCTGTCGTCGTCGTCGGTGTTGTGGTCGTTTTTTGTTCAAGCAGAGCAGACGTGGCACCCACGCCTTTTGCCACTCCACACTTTGCAACTGGGCACTGCAAGTGGCTCATGTGTGGTGGTGCAAGCTCTGACCCACTGCTCTCCACTCGCTGTTGCCTGATGTAGCGATTGGGGGTTGGCGAGGACTATACCTGCACCCGCATGCCTTGTGTGGAGATGGCATGGCATGGCATGTCATGGCATGGCTTAGCATGGCTTGCTATGGCATGGCATGGCTTGGCATGGGATTGCTTGAAACACTATGGCTTGTCAGGACTCACTGAAGGCAGAGCTTGTTCCCAGGCTTCCCAGTCTTCTCCACCTCCCCCATCCTCTCTCCACCTCCCCAACCCTCTCTCCAGCCTGCACCACGACCTCCAGCTTGCTCTGTTCCCTCACGTCCTCTTCAGAAGTCCCCCCTAAGGCGGTGTGACTGCAACGTCTGTTTTGTGAGTTGCGTTAGTCCGTGCCTTGCGACAACCAGAGGACTCTTCCCATTGCATGGAACTCTAGTGTGTTTCATGTACACACAAATAAAATTACTGTTGAGCATCACTTTTGTGTGATCTTGTGGAACGACAAGTGGTATCCGTCAACTACGTCAGTAAGGACATGCAGCGGGCTGACTTCCTGACAAAGGCAATGGCGCACAGAAAGTTCATGGTGGCCATTTCTTCTGTTCGGCTTTGCCCCTTGCCTGAAAGTGGCTGAGAGTGGGATGTGTCAATATGGACTATTGAGCATCTTGTTGTGCACATGTGTTAGTTCTACACATGTATGGATATGTGTTCCATTGTGTCATGGGGGAGTGTTGTGATGTGAGTCGTCCCTGTCTATTTGTACAGCTTACTATGACCACTCAGCCGTGTCCATGCTCATGAAGATCCTTCATGCAGACCCAACTGGCATCGGAGCAACAACGGGTGCTGGCTCCATCCACAAGCAGCTGCCAAACAGCTTCCACGGCGTCCCGGTTGCTTCCTGGGATGCTCCATAGTTCTTTTGCACTCACTATAGTTTTCTAAGTGGACTGGCTCTTGAGCCCGATTTGCATGTTTTACATTATGTATCCACTGATTGATGCTGGACCTATGCGTGTGACCAGTCATAGCATTAGCCTCAAGAATTTGTATCTCGAGGTTCATACGGTGTTGTGTTTGCATGCCTATGCATAGAGATGCGGCCAAAACAGAGGTTTTGGCCGGTTTAGGCCCAACTGAAACTGCCGCATGCATCACCCGCTGTGCGCAGTGTAGGTATTTTTGCTACATTCTTGTTGGTTTCCAATCCTCTCTATGTTCCTTAGATATTGGAGCTTATGAAACCTTTTTCCCCTTCCTAGCATATCCTTCACTGTTTCTTGCACCCGCTTGCTTGCTAGTGTGCCAGCTAAATGGACGGTGTCACCACGTCAGTGACAGCAAGGCTAGGAAGCTTTTTAGTAGTTTCTCACTGGGGACGAAGACCCCAAGGCAAGAAGGATGCCACAGCTCAATTACGTGCAGCTGAATTCAGATGTTACTGCTCAGATACGCACATTACATGCACGATTAGCCTTGCATGCCCACGGTGGAATTTTTGACACGGCATATCCAACTCACTAAAAAATGGAACAGGATGCCCATGGGTAATTGGTATGCTCACGACATGACTGGATGCTGAAAATTAGCGACGACATACGGGCATGCCGTTCCTTTTTTACAGAAAGTATGCCGTGTATAATTTTCATTATTTCTTTGCATTATTTGATCATGTACGGTTTATTCGGCAACAGTGATCTCATCTTTATCAAACATTTTGTAGGTTTGGATCTTGGATTGGGGACATCGAGTTCTAACATGCTTACTATGTAGCTATATTATTTCAATGTTTATGGTGCACATTTTTTACTGTAAGGACAGGGATTAATCGTCCTTTTGTAATTCTAAGGTCATTAGTCTCGACATGCACTATCTGTAAACTTTCAGTTTTGCATGCACTTGATAGAACATATTCAGGCGTCCTGTCTAACACCCGGCATTCTTTGGTTGTGGTGCATCGTACGCCACACATTCGGTTGACTTGTGGAACATTTTTACGCCGGAGACTGCGTGACGCTGACCACCTGGAATTCTTCAGTTCCGGTGCATTGTACACCATGCATTTGCTGCCATGCTTGTGTTCTTACCCCTCCCCTAGCTCCTCTCTTTACAAGCGGGTGAATTGACCTAAAACAGCCCAGCATGGCATGGAATTTGTCTCTCCAGCATCATGCACTGCCTAGGCACAGTACACGGTACCTTAGAGTAAGGTAGAGGAGGACTTGTACCCAGGTAAGCGGGAGAGTGGGTATCCCTTCCTTAAATTCCTCATTTTTTCCAGTGTGTACCCATGTTGTGCTACAATGGCCGCACAACTGCAATGGTCCTCAATTTGTAGGCAGGGATGAGGGGAGTCTACTGACCGTACACTGGGACCTCCTCCTCCGTCGTTAGCATGCCCTGTTTTAGATGAGCTACGAATCGCATTTCCCCCCCTACGTGTCACCTGATTTTTTAGGCGAACTTAGACACTAATGTGATCGTCATCATGTCATTGTTAGAGAGGCCTGCCGTGCCTAAACTGCCGCTAAGACACTCTCAAGATGGCCTTTTGTAGGGTAAACAGCCCTGGGATAGACTCTGCCGCTGATTCTACTCTTTTATGTGGACGTTCTCATCGTGTTTTCAAACCCATTTCCTCTTTGTTTTCTGTGCAATGTCCCTCGATGATGAGGCAGGAAAAAAATCCCCCAAGCATACCAAGGTCAATGGCGACCTCCTTGGTGGCATGGAGTTCATCGATATGGCCGGGTTTGACCGGGCCGTAGATGACTACATCATAAAAAACCAGATAATCATCTGGTGGTTGAGGAGCGAACCAACGCAGGTCACAGCCCAATGTGCCCAGTTCAACAAAAAGCAGTGCACATGGATATGTACACCTCTGTACAGACAGTGGTTTGATTAACGTTTATGAGTGGTTGGATGCCTTGTGTGCCAAGTGTTGGTATCAACCGTGGTGATCCCATCTAAACGGTGAAGTGGGTCAGTACGCACATTGTGGCCACTATGTAGAGGAACCCGTGTGCACACGTGACAAGCCTCGAGGAGGTTGTGAAGAGGGTCAGTGGCAAGGATGTGAACCACCACACGCTGAACCACACAAATTTTGCAACCCAAGAAAAGCTACTCAGGTTTTGCACACAGTCTTGGTCTCTATTCCCAGGGTACAGCCAAGAAGTATGCTGGTCGACATCTTTGCTCTTTTACCAAGTTCTGCAAAACTTTTCTCGTCCAATGAAGCTGGACAGCAATGTCCATACCATCGTTGAGGCGATGGAGGACGTCTTCCAGCATGCGTCTGTCGCACCTGGAGCACTGGTCCTCGGGTTTCAGCACTCTCATCGCATCCTGAAGATAGATGGCATATTTTTAAGAATGGCCACAAATAGACCCTGCTTTTGTCACAATACTTTGACGCCAACGACCACGTAATGCCGGTGACACGGGTCCTAATTCCAATAAAAAATGAGGACAACTGGCAGTACTTTTGCTTCCACCTTGCCATCACTTACCCAACCACAGCACAGTCGAGAACTGCAGTCATAAATGACCAGAAGAAAGGCTTCATGAATGCTGTCACCGACAAGCTCCCAGGTACCATGTACACCTACTATGTATGGCACCTTCGCCAGAACGTGTGGCAAAGGTACGGCAAGTGCGCTGGTTTCTTGTTTTGGTGGCTGGCGTGCGCTTTTACCGAGTCAGAGTTCCTGAGGTGTAAGGAGGTGATGAGGTTCCAGTACCCGTGTTGTACTGTGCACTTTTTTGGCAGTGGCAGCGTCGATGGCATCCTGCGCAAGCAGTGAGCTCGCGTCTACTGTCCCCTTAGTTGCTGTGGGTACATGACCTTGAATTCCTCGGAGCTCCTCAACCCCCGCATCATCCAAGTCCGGAAGCTCTACCCATTCTATTGCTTCATCTTGCTATTTGTGTGGGTGCAGTACATCATGGAAGATCGCATGAAGGAGGCAAGGGCATACAAGGACAACTTGGCCCCAAAGCCAGAGGCACAGTGAAGAACATGAAAGTCATGAGTAACGAGTACAACGTGACAGAGGAGGGGCCACAGATGGACACAGTTCATGGGACAGCAAGTCGTGCTTGTTGTGTGAACATCACAGAGCGATCGTGCAGGTACGGGGCCTGGAAGTAGTTCAACCAGCCGTGCGTGCATACCTGCGCTATGCTACTCGGGCGAGGGGAAATGCCGGAGCCCATGTGTGACAAGGGGCTGACAATGATGGTGTTTCGCCGTGCATACAACAAAGCCATGCCAAGTGTCGACCCAGCCACACTGAAGCTACTCGACTGGGTCATCTAGACCCAGCCAGGACTGCACTTGGAGCGTGGAAGGTCGCAAAGTAGTCGTTTGGACCACAACAAATGACGCAAGGCCAATATCTATAGTATCTGTGGCATAAGGGGACACATCATCACGAGGTGCACTAGCCTACTGGCCCTGGAACCAGCAGCAGCAGTAGCAGAAGAAGCACTGCTAAGGAGGTTAGAGTGAGCAGAAGTAGCTATGCGCGTTGAGGCGTACGCCAGGTTTTGGCTCCCGAGTGGACCTCAGGCAAAAGCTTAGGCAGAAGCAGCTATTGCAACAGTTGTAGTAGCGTCAATAGGAGGAGCCACATTTGCTTCAGCCACAGCACTTGCAGCTAGTGTGGGGCTGCAGCATGACACCGCAACAGACGACATAGTGAACATCTCTGAGAACGATGAAGACAGTGACTACGACCCTGAACAGTTCTCCACGAATGAATCTGGACAGGAGGTGTACAACCCTAAACGCTTCATCCTGAATGAATACTCAGAGCCAGAGGAGGAAGAATCCTACCGGTGAATCAGTGAAGAGGATGGCATGAGGTGCAAAGATTAGCGCCTGGACTATGCCCACCAGGCGTGGACCACGAAAGGCATGCCACGTGGCGGTTGGGATGGTGTCCCAGAGGACTACTACAACAATAACGACGACGTTGGCATTTGACTAGTACATTTTATTCCACTTCCCTGGTCCATGTTTTAGGTAGTGCTCTTCTTTCTTGTATTGTTAAGCACCCTAGCACATGACCACACTAACAGCCTTCTTTCTGGTCTTCTTGTGGTGTGTAGGAGAAGGGAGGAGGTCTACAAAAGAGATAGCAGGAGGCCAGATAACATGTGGCCAGCTTGTGGCTGTCAAGCACGGAGGACTACAGAAGAGATGGCAGGCCCGATGCATGTGACCAACTTCACTAGTAATCTTCCTGTAGGAAGCTAACCACATAGACAGTGGGTGGGAGAGGGTCTTTTTTCTTATGGCGGAGTTTTTCCTCTTATGTACTCTGATACATGGATATACAAATCTACTTTCCTTCCATAAATACATGGCATGCCTACTCTAGTATACAAAACAACACGGCTGGTCATTGTGTTCATTATCATTACACCAAAGCAACATCGACAATGGACTGTCCAAGGCATTCTGAGCTCTCGTTTGTGACTGGCTTCATACTTGGAACCAGTACAACTTACCTGGTTATAAAGCTGGGTGCCAGCAAGAAGCAGGCTCGCATCAGTAAGATGTAAGTGTACCTATTCCACAAAGGAAAATTAATGGAAGACATTGAGCCAGATGAAGACGTGTGCATGGAGGAGGCTGTGGATCCCTTCAGTGTTAGTGATGAGGGTGACGTATTTAACAATGCACTTGAAGAAGACATGGAAGAGGCTTGCTTCGCTCGGGCTTAGAGCCTACGTATGTCATGTTGGACACCTGTGTCCTACTTGTAAGGTGATGGCTTGGATATTTTCACGGCCACCTGCATATCAGTGTCGGCTAGTGAGTGGTCAACTTTTTTATTACATCCAGGTGTAGGTTGAGTCTGTGTGCAAGAAATTTGGCGAATTCTCTTAAGCATGTTGTGCTTCCTTACAATGTTCACTACACACACCAATGTTCAATGAGTATTGTGCAAATACTGCATTTGGTACAGCCTGGTTATGTTGCTGGAAAAAAAGCACACAAGAATAACACGTAGCCACACACACAATCCAAAATGGGTACGTTGCTAAAAAATGAGTAAAAGAAAGACTAGGAGCCCATAGGGTCACATACGCAAATGGGTAATCTGATGCATCTGCATCCACGGCTACCAATCATCCGTGGCATACAAAGGTTTCCTTGTTAGAGCGCGCATATCCATCATCCAGCACATAGTATACGGACTGGGTGGTGGAAAGGCATACATGGTGTCCCACTTCGCTTTGACATGGCGCCAGGCAGCTTCTGCCTCGTCGCATATAAGCTTGGGTGGAGTGGGGAGGTCAACTCTCCATGGAGCACAACGAGTGTACGTGATGTCTCTCCAGCCGCTCGTTGGAGGTAGTGGACAGTCGAGGTCCATGGAATCCATGTCCTTCGAGGATAGGTGTCAATCGATTGCAAGGACCCAAAGTTTGAGAGGAGGACAATGAAACGTACCTTTAAACAATCACAAAATCAGACAGTAAGATTTGTGAACCAATTCGTTGATGACCTCCAACAAGAGTCTGTGCTTGACAGAGTGAGAAAAGCGCTTACATACGACATGATGAGTGTATCACTGGATTTCCAGGCTGCAGACGTTTTTTCGTGAGTACTTGTCTTTGGTATTCCGTAGTAAGGTGTTGTTCAGCTGAACGTGGATAATCCTCTAGTTTGGGTATGGATACGCCATTTCAATATTTTAATCTTATGGTATACCATTCCTTAAATGCCGAAGTCGGGTATGTTGTCTTTGTTTTGCCGGATGATGGATACATGGTGCCAAAAGTAAAGTGGTCTGGGCATGATGTTCCTAAATGAGTAGGTGCGGACACGCTAGTTTATAATTTGGACGAGGTTGGTACCTCCTCCGTTTTCCCAAGTGTTCTCTATGTACGGGGGACCAAGTGTAACTTCTGAGGATGAGGGAAAATCAAATAGCTAGAGAGGTGAAAGTGTTAGGGAAATAAACAAAGCAACGTGAAGGGGGACAGTAGAAACCACCGGCAGCATAATTATGTAAAGATACAAAATTGAGCTAATCTTTAAAGCAGCTCCAACGGTGTGTGTCGCATATTGCATGACTTACAACGAGCCGGGTGAGCTCAACAAGCACTTGGAGGAGCTAATGGAACCAGAGTACATTCAACCGTCGGCATCATCTTATGCTACGGTGGTCCTCCTTCTAAATGAAAAGATAAGGGAGCTGCAGATGTGCATGGACTATTGTATACCAAACAACACAACAACCAAAACCCGATGCGCACTGCCCAGCGGCTGAGGAGAATTTTGACCAGCTAAGCGCATTTTTTTGCCAAGAGCAACTTATTCTTGTGGTACCATCCATCCTGGACATTTATGACCAATCACCTGTGAATTGTACACTCATTTTACAGTGTACATGCTGTGTGGACATCCTAGGAACATTCATATAAGTTTCTCTTCAACAGTTATCTATTTCCTAGAAACAACTATGCTTAAAATATTTCGTTTAATGTAATGAAAACAAATGGTGGAAGATTAAGTGACCTAATATGTACCTACTTTCCTACCTTGTCATTTATGTTCAACCTTTACTTACCTTTCACTGTCCAGTTGTATTTGCGCACCATGAATTGAGTTATCTGGGCCACGAGGGTCTTTTTCGATTGATGTCCTATACCGAATATACACTAGTGTACTCTCGTGTGAGAGTTTCCCGGAAGTCACAAGACGTACACTAGTATACGTTTCGCGACTTCCACCACATACACTCACTCGTACACTCACCATATACAATCCGGAGGAGGGGGTGGACCGAGCAATGTCGGCGGATCAGTCTCCCCCCCCCTCTCAATACAGGAAAGTGTATGAGGCGACTATATGAGGCGGTATATGTGGCGGGGTACGTAAAAGATACACTAATGAACCCTTGTGAGAGAGTTTTCCGGAAGTCGTGAGACATACACTAGAGTACATCTCGCGACTTCCACCACATACACTCACTCATACACTCTACATATATAATCCCGTGGGGGAGGGGGATGGACCGAGCGATGTCGACGGATCAGTCTCCCCCCCCCCCAATACGGGAAAGTGTATGAGGCGAGTGTACGAGGCGTTGTATGTGGGGCGGTACAAAAAAAATACACTAATGAACTCTTGTGAGAGAGTTTTCCGGAAGTCGCGAGACGTACACTAGTGTACGTCTCGCGACTTCCACCACATACACTCACTCATACACTCACCATATACAATCCGGGGGAGGGGGGGGATGGACCGAGCAATGTCCACGGATCAGTCTCCCCCCCTTCCAATACGGGAAAGTGTATGAGGCGAGTGTATGAGGCGGTGTATGTGGGGGGGGTTACGAAAACAATACACTAATGAACTCTTGTGAGAGAGTTTCCTGGAAGTCGCGAGACGTACACTAGTGTACATCCCACGACTTCCACCACATACACTCACTCATACACTCACCGTATACAATCCGGGGAGGGGGGGGGGATGGACCGAGCGATGTCGAAGGATCAGTCTCCCCCCCCCCCAATACAGGAGAGTGTATGAGGAGAGTGTACGAGGCGGTGTATGTGGGGGGGGACGAAAAAAATACACTAATGAACTCTTGTGAGAGAGTTTCCTGGAAGTCGCGAGACGTACACTAGTGTATGTCTCGCGAATTCTACCACATCCACTCACTCGTACACTCACCATATACAATCCGGGAGGGGGGAGGATGGACCGAGCGATGTCAACGGATCAGTCTCCCCCCCCCCCCAAATACGGGAAAGTGTATGAGACAAGTGTATGAGGCAGTGTATGTGGGGGGGTACGAAACAAATACACTAGTGAACTCTTGTGAGAGAGTTTCCCGGAAGTCGCAAGACGTACACACATGTACGTCTCGCGACTTCCACCACATACACTCACTCATACACTCACTATATACAATCTGGCGGAGGTGGACCGAGCGATGTCGACGGATCAGTCCCCCTCCCCCCCTAATACGGGAAAGTGTATGAGGCGACTGTATGAGGCGGTGTATGTGGGGGGGTACAAATATAATATACTAATGAACTCTTGTGAGAGATTTTCCCGGAAGTTGCGGGACATACACTAGTGTACGTCTCGCGACTTCCACCACATACACTCACTCATACACTCACCATATAAAATCCGGGGGGGAGAGGGTGGGTGGACCAGGCGATGTCGACGGATCAGTATCCCCCCCTCCCAATATGAGAAATTATATGAGACGAGTGTGAGGCGGTGTATGTGGGGGGTACGAAACAAATACACTAATGAACTATTGTGAGAGAGTTTCCCGGAAGTCGTGCGATGTACACTAGTGTACGTCTCGCAAATTCCACCACATACACTCACTCATACACTCACCATATACAATCCCAGGGGGGGGGATGGACCAAGCGATGTCGACGGATCAGTCTCCCCCCTCCCCAATACGGGAGAGTGTATGAGGCGGTTTATGTGGGGGATACGGAAAAAATACACTAATGAACTATTGTGAGAGAGTTTTCCGAAAGTCGCAAGACATACAACAGTGTACGTCTCGCAACTTCCACCACATACACTCACTCATATACTTACCGTATACAATCCTGGGGGGATGGACCGAGCGATGTCGACGGATCAGTCCCTCCCCCCCCCCAATATGGGAATGTGTATGAGGTGAGTGTATGAGGCGGTGTATGTGGGGGGTACGAAAAAAATACACTAATGAACTCTTGTGAGAGAGTTTCTCGGAAGTCGTAAGACGTACAGTAGTGTACTTCTCGCAACTTCCACCATATACACTCCCTCATACAATCGCCATATGCAATCGGGGAGGGGGGGGCTGATCGGCTGATGAACTCTTGTGAGAGAGTTTCCTAGAAGTCGCGAGATGTACACTAGTGTACGTCTCGCGAGTTCCACCACATACACTCACTCATACACATACACACCATATACAATCCGGGGGAGGGGGTGGGAGGGACCGAGCAATGTCAACGGATCAGTCTCCCCTCCCCCCCAATATGGGAAAGTGTATAAGGCGAGTTTATGAGGCGGTGTATGTGGGGGGGTACAAAAAAAATACACTAATGAACTCTTGTGAGAGAGTTTCTCAGAAGTTGCAAGACGTACACTAGTAAACGTCTCGCGACGTCCACCACATACACTCCCTCGTACACTCGCCATATGCAATCCGGGGAGGGGAGGGCTAATCTGATCGAGAAGATATCAGAAGTATAACTGTACCAGTATGTGCGAAATGTACAGGGTTGCAGATGTAGTTGTTACGTAAATAGATGTACGCGGAGTTGGTGTGTTTAGAAATTCTTAGCAGACCTAAAATGGTCTTCTATGCCAAAAAACTGCTAGAACCCACGTAACCTTCTAGGAAACTGCCTTCTGACGTAGGTACCTGTACACCCATCTAACAGTGTACAAAAAGACCCCGATTAACCATACCTCATTCCGGATTGCAAAACTAGACGTGAAAAAGACATTTTTTTGCATGCAGTACATCCATTTTGAGTACCTCATGAGTTCGTTTTGGTTGACCAATGCTACAACAACGTTCATGGGCATCATGAACTGGATTTTCTACTTGCTCTTTTATCAGTTATTTAAAATCCTTCCACCAAAACATCATCTACTCTCGGACCTTGAAAGAGCATCCGCAACATCTTTGGTAAGTGTAGGATATTCTTTCAGAGAGAGAAGTTGTTTGCAAAGCGCTGTGTGTGTATGTGTGTATGTGTGTGTGTGTGTGTGTGTGTGTGTGTGTGTGTGTGTGTGTGTGTGTGTGTGTGTGTGTGTGTGTGTGTGTGTGTGTGTGTGTGTGTGTGTGTGTGTGTGTGC
>SZWC01001456.1:142684-189940 GCA_023375785.1 Penium margaritaceum
ATGACAAATGACAGGTCCAGGGCATAAATACCTGCCGCGGCGCACGGCGGGTGTCGCACGCGGCAGTCCAAGAGCTGTCCTAAAACCGGCCCAAAACCACTGTTTTGGCCGTAACTCTGCGCACACATGTCAGAATCCTACGCCGTCTGAACCTAGACGTGCAGAATCAAAAGACGCACGCAACGACTGGTCACATGCATGCATCCATCGACTGACAGCGAGTATGTAATGCAAAAACATGCAAATAGGCCTCGTGCCCAGTCCGCCGAAAGGCGCCTGCAAGACGTAGAAGTCACAGCAAGGAGTCCCGGTGACATCTGGGGCTCTGGAACAGTGGTCGGTCAGCTCCAGACGGGTAGTCCGCCGCCTGTCGTCGCGCCGGTGTCACCAGGGCCGCCTGCCTCAGGGATCTGCACGAGTATGGACACGGCCGAGTGGTCACAGTAAACTGTACAGGAACGGCACAAAGCACAACAAGACCATGACGAGGGTCATTTGTAGACACCTCCCCAGGCTGAAGTTGCATTGCACAGGGGTCACATGAAAGAAAAAGGCTTGAGTGGGCAATACGAAAAAGGTGAATTGCTTGTAAACCTTTGCAATTTGGTGCAAGCATGCTCTGCGCACATTGATGATATGAAGAAGAGTGGCCTCTCACAGTGTTGGTTTAAGCAACCACCTGTGTGAGAGCAGACAGACAATGACAAGTGTTGTGAAGTGAGCCATCTCCATCTGTCAAAGTTGGATGTGACCACTCGGCCCTGTCCATGACCGTGCAAATGCCTGATACGGATCTAGTTGGCGTCGGAGCATCGTCGTGTAGTGATCCACCCATCCGCAGGTGCAGGGGGGCTACTACGGCATACCAAAGACTTGCTCAAATGGTGTTCCCTCTTTCTCCAGCCTTTGGCGTTATCTTGGTTCACTAGCTTTGGGTCCTATTCGCATGTTTTTGTGTCCATTGGTCGCATGTGTGCAGTTGTGTTCTACTCCAGGCTCTGCATCCGTAGGTTAAGTAGTTTCTATATTCGGATCCCCTTGCACTAAGTTATGGCCAAAACATTGGTTTTGGGCCGAGGTCTTGGGCAAACTGACCCTGCCGGTATGTCACCCTCGACCTGCGGCAGGTACTTGTGCTATGAACTTGTGAGTTATCATCTCTCTTCGTACATTGACGCTATTGAAGCTTATGAGAATATGCACGTCTCTCCCACCCAAAACCTGGTTGTTCTTGCACTCACCTTGGGTGCTAGTGCGCCAGTTCATTGGACTGCGTTGCCACGTGAGCGACAACACGGAAACTTCCTTACTTCTTTGCATGATCTCAAAACAGCAGCTAGGAAACTTCCTTGCATCATCGCATGGTATCAAAATAGCGAGGCCCTTCTTGTTGAGTTGTACGGCATAGACGCAACACCGCGGACAGCAATGAGTCATTGCTACAACCACGGTCCTACAAGGCTACACCATGTCCGGCTGACCCGCCATAGTAGACAGCAGCAGCAAAGACGCTACAACGACATCAAAAGCAGCGAAATCACCGCGCCACCGCCGCGAGTGGTTGACAGTATCGGCGAATAGCGGCGTCAGTCGCTGCAATCGCTACGGTAGTAGCACCTGCGTGAGGGCAGGGCTGTTGAAGCAGCCCAGAAGCACAGCCGCAACAACAACAATAGCGTAGAGCATGAACAACATCAGTAGTAGTGTGGTGGCCTCGCAACAGCCACGTGGTAGCTGCAGCGGCATGGCAGCACAACAGTAGTAGTAGCAACAACAACAACCTCAGTCGCGGTAGTGTTGGTTTATGTGCCACAGACACGTTGTGACCTCTGGCCTCGCTGCACACTCACCGCACTGACGTAGGTGACTGATGCTGGAGGGACATCGGCGCTGACGCTATACCTCAAGTGGTGGTGACTCGTGGGCGTTCAGAGAAGACGATCCAGAGCCACTCACAGGATTGAGAGTTCCCCCTACCACAGGATCTCACAACATAAATTCTTGATGACACTAGGGTTCCTAGTGGCACTTGCTTGGGAAAGGGGAGATCATGGCCGGGTTGTTCTCGCGGCCTGGACTTGCATTTTCTTGCTGACATATTAATGTGTGCAACAGGTCCAGGCTCGAGCCTTGCTTGGCAGGGGTGAGAGCGAGGATGGGCTCGCTGTTCGCTCGCTCGTCACCCCACCAGCCGCTCGATGCCCGCCGTTACCTCTGTTCCTCGTTACTCTCCTACACTTGCGTTTCTTCGCCAAAAACCTCTCTCACACGTCGTCGTCCATGGCGGTCTTGCCCTAAGCTCGTTTCTCACTCTCCTCACCTCGCTCCACCTTTCGTTAGGCGCCTCTATCCTCTGGTATTAGAGCGGAGTGAGAGAGCGAGAGCCACCTCTCGGTTCGCGCTCGCGATCCTTGGCGGGAAACCCTCCCGCCGCCATCGACGCTTCCGCCGGCACTCTAGCCAGCTGCCGGCAGCTCTAGCCACAGCTCACTGCAGATCAGTGGACCATTCTCGTCCACCAGCTGCAGCAGCTCACGCACGAGCAGCCTCAGCAGCTCCTTCTTCCGTAGCAGCTGCAGCCGCGGCCAGATCGGCAGCGGCAACCATAGCACTGACAGCAGATTGCTACGGCGGCAGCTGTAGCAATCCCAACTACTGTGGCGGCACCAGGTCACGTAGCCGCACCTCTCACAGGAGCGGGATTGGTTGCATTTAACCAACCCGCTACAGTTTGCAGCCACATTGGCAGTTTGGCCATCAAATCTTGTCGGTGTGCCATCATCCCCAGCTGCAGCAGCAACAAGTGCAGATCCACTTGCAGCAGCAGCAGCAGCAGCAAAGCGACAGCAGCAGCAGTAGCAACAAAGCGACAGCTGCACCAGCAGTAGCAGCAAAGCGACAGCAGCAGCAGCAGCAGCAGCAAAGCGACAGCAGCAGCAGCAGCAGCCGCAAAGCGACAGCAGCAATGGCAACAGTCGTAGCAGTAGCCACACATCACGCCAGAGATGGCTGCTGCAGTCTCAACTGCCGCACTTGTAGCAGCAGCTGCAAGGGACTCCCGCCTGTCTCCCACCTCAGTCGTCAGAGTTCATTGCAGCTGTCATCGTCCCCAGCTGCAGCAGCAACAGGTGCAGATCCACTTGCAGCAACAGCAGCAGTAGCAGCAGCAAAGCGACAGCAGCAGCTGCAGCAACAGCAAAGCGACAGCAGCAACAGTAGTAGCAGCAAAGCAACAAAAGCAGCAACAACAGCAAAGCGACAGTAGCAGCAGCAGCCGCCGCAAATCGACAGCAACAACGGCAGTAGTCGCAGCAGTAGCCATACATCACTCCAAAGATGGCTACTACAGTCTCAGCTACCGCACTTGTAGCAACAGCTGCAATGGACGCCCACCTGTCTCCCACCTCAGTCGTCACACTGGCGCATAGTGACGCTCCAGGCGCGGCCGCGTTGGGGGAATACTACAACAGGGGGATGTCGCACCGACGTGAACGACGTCGTCGCGGCATGAGCAGCGACCGGGGGTCCGAGTCCGCCTCAACACGGTCCGCTCGTGCGTCACGTCATCGTCCGGTAAGCGTCTCCCCTCCCCATTCTTTTAGGGAGGACCCTCAGCCGCACGACGATCCCAAGGTTCCTGCTGCCCAGCTGCACTCAGCGTTCTCGCAGGACGTCGTTAGTCTTGTGGGCACCTTTACACGCACAACCTCAGCTATCATTGATGCAGCAGCAGCAGCCGCAACCACCTTTGCCGCCGCCGCTAGAGCCTCGCGTGCTCCTGCCGCCACCTCAGCAGGGCGCGCTGCAGAGTCATACACAGAAGCCGCAGTTGTTGCTGGTCCCATTGCTGCAACGGCTGCTGATATAGGAACACAAATATCTGTTGCAGCATCTGCCAATGCCTCTGCAACGGCCTCAGTTGCATCAGCTACAACGGCAGCCACTGCTTCCATTCGCACCTCCACCGCAGTCGCCGTCACCACAGCCTCATCTGCTCCATCTGTCGCCTCCAGCCTCGTCACAACAACCATCTCCATTGCAGCAGTCTTCACCACTCTCGCTGTTGCCTGCACCACTGGGGCCTTTGCTTTGGTGGTGCCCATTGCCTCCACCGTCTCTGTTCTGTCTGCTGCCTCTGCTGCTGTGGTTCCTCCCCTCCTTACTTTTCTTCGCAGCCCATCTTCTTGACTCCCTCGTCTGCACATTGTGCCTGCCTGCCTTCTCTCTTCTCTTTCTGTGGTGGCTTGTCCTGTCTGACTCGGGGTGGGCTGACCTGCAGCATTTTGACTCTTTGCCTCAGGCAACCCCATTTTTCCCACGCCCACTGGGGCTGGGGAAACTCTGCCAAAATCTGTCCGGGAGAGCCCGCGCGTCGTCACCATGCGTGGTGACGACGAGTCAGTCATAGCGACTCTTCAGCGCCAGCTGACCCTCGCTCGCAAGGCTTAGCAGGAGGCTGAGGACCGCCTTAAGCTTGCTGAGGATAATCGCGCCGCTTTTGCTAACGAGGTCGCCGCCATAGTGTTGCGTCGCCTCCCTGCTGCGTCGGCTGGGACCAACCCCACTCCTCCTACAGGCACCTCTTCTTCTTCTTCTAACATTTCTGCTGTTGCGTCCACTGGCACCACCGCTGCTGCTGCCACTCCTCCTGTGCCGCGCCAGCATGACATCTTCTCACAACCACCTTCCCTCTCCTCTGGGCTCGCCTTCACCTCCTGGGAAGTGTGCTTTAGCACGTGGGCTCAAGGGGAGCAGCTATGGGAGTATTACTCCCCAGCTGTTGCTCCATTCACTCCCCTTGCAACTGATTCTGCCCGTGCCGTGCGCGCCCTCATCGCTGCCGCTCCTGCGTCGCTGATTGATGATGTCGGCACGTTCAATGCCGGCCCTACTGTCCAGCGTCTGGCCGACCCTGTCGGTGCATATGCCATGCTGCGTCGTCGCACCACTGTCACTGGCCAGGCCGCTCAGAGCACCCTCACAGTCCAGTTCAACACACTTCTCATGCGTAGTGACGAGACCGCTGATGCCTACTGGTCTCGCGGTCTCAAGCTCCTTCGCGAGCTTGGCAAAGTAGCACCTGGCCAGCTCTCTGCCGTCCTCACCATGGTCAACGGCCTTATCCCAGAGCTATCCGACCTTCTTCGCGACGTCAAAGCTGACAAGCTACAACAGNCCGCCGCTCCTGAGTCGCTGATTGATGATGTCGGCAAGTTCAATGCTGACCCTGCTGTCCAGCGTCTGGCCGACCCTGTCGGTGCATATGCCATGCTGCGTCGTCGCACCACTGTCACTGGCCAGGCCGCTCAGAGCACCCTCACAGTCCAGTTCAACACACTTCTCATGCGTAGTGACGAGACCGCTGATGCCTACTGGTCTCGCGGTCTCAAGCTCCTTCGCGAGCTTGGCAAAGTAGCACCTGGCCAGCTCTCTGCCGTCCTCACCATGGTCAACGGCCTTATCCCAGAGCTATCCGACCTTCTTCGCGACGTCAAAGCTGACAAGCTACAACAGCTTGCCTCACAGCCCGTTCCCCCGGATTCACCGCCAAGGGTAGGGGCTCTCTGGGATTTCACCTCCGAGCGTCTTGCTGCCTGGTGGACCAGTCTTCAGAACAAGCGCCTCCATCGCTCTGCCGTCACGGGCGTCGCTGCGCTCACCACTGTAGCAGCACCCTCCTCCTTCTCCTCTGCTACACCCTCCTCCTTCTCCTCTGCTGCATCTTCCCCCGCCTCTACCGCCTCCTTTTCCTCTCCTGCCGCTGCCCTCGCTTCCCAGGGTCGTGGCAAGGGCAAAGGGAAGGGCAAAGGCAAGGGCAAGGATAAGGGTGCTGCCGCTTCCTCACGGGTTCCGGGTGCCATTGTGTGTTGGAACTGTGGCTCTACTGAGCACTCTGCTCGTACTTGCCCGGCTCCTCCGGATGACCTCCGCCTCGCCCGAGCCATGCGCGCTCACTGGGCTCGCACCTCCGGCTCCTCCTCTACATCCTCGCCCTCTGGCTCTGGTGGCCCGTCGCACTTCTCCGCCCCGCCTCCGCCTCAGGCTTACGCCGCCTCCGGCATGCCTTCTCCTCCGCTGCCTGTTCCTTACCCTTGGGGCTGGCTACCTCCTTACGGTGCCCCTGCGTACTCTGGTCCCCCGTCCTCTGCCTACACCGCTCCACCGTGGTTCCCGCCTTCCTCCGGCGCATCTACTCCAGCTCCGCCGGCGTCAGTGGATGGCGATCGTGGTGATCGGGAGCATCACCATGAGCAGTCCCTCCTCCAGCTTCTTCGCCTTCGTGATCAGGGAGGTGAGGGTGTTGCACCGCTGGCCAGAGGTCTTGTGTGTCAGACTGACGGTGTCCTTCATGGGGATCCTCCTGGTCATGTTCTGGGTGCCTTGTGTGCGTCTGTCCCGTGGATTGAGCGTTGGCAGTCTGACTTTCTTCCTCGTTGTGTCTCCCTTTGTACCTTGTCTCCGTCCTCCATTGGCACTGTTGCGACGTCCAGTGTGTTGCCCTCTTTGCGCCTGTCCTGTGGCCTCTAGGTCCTTGACTCCGGGACGACCCACCATATGACGTATGTGTGGTCCTCGTTCATCTTGTTAAGCCCCGTCGGTGCTGTCCGGTTTGTTCATACCGGGTCTGGTCAATTGCTGCCAGTTCAGGGTTTGGGTGTTGTTCGCTTTGTTGGCCCTAGTGGTGCACTGTATCTGCTTGACATTTTGTACGTGCCTTTGCTGGAACTCAGCCTACTGTCTGTGCCGTCTCTGGATGAGCAAGGTATGGACTTCACTGCTAGCCGTGGTGTTGGCATAGTCTCTCTTCGCTCCTCCCAACATGCTGTTCTTCGTGGTGTGCGGTGTGGCAAACTCTACCGTGTCCCCTTGCACGCCCCCTCCGCTCCAGCCGTCAGCGCCGCCCTTGCTCACGTTGCACCCTCCCTCAGTCCTGACCTTGTCCGTCTCTTGCATCGTCGCCTTGGTCATGTTCACACCGATGCCGTTCATAGCATGCTGCGTCTCCAGCCTGCTCTTGGTCTCTCCCCTTCTACCTTCCCTGCCCCTTGCCCTGCGGACTGTCTTGACTGTGCGCAAGGGAAGATGCATCGGTCTCCTTTCTCTCCTTTTGAGTATCAGTCTTCCCATCCCCTTGATCGTGTTCATGCGGATGTCATGGGGCCCTTGCCTCATGACCTCCTTGGTGACGTGGGACGCTACGTCTTATGTCTTACCAATGACTTTTCTCGCTTTCGCTGGGTGTTTGCGCTCCGTCAAAAGAGCAACGTTTGCTCCATCATTGAGTCATGGCTTGTCCAGGCTGAACGTTCTTGTCAGCGGTCGTTGCGCGTCTTCCGCAGCGACCGTGGTGGCAAATTCCTTGGTCCCACCGCTTGTCTCCTCGAGTCTCGTGGGGTGTGTCTGGAGACATCTGCTCCGTACACACCCCAACAAAACGGTGTCTCCGAGCGTTGGAACTGGACGCTTGCCGACGGTGTCCGCACGCTCCTGTCTGAGTCTGGCCTGCCGCCACTCTTTGCCTTTGAAGCTATGTGCTACATGACGTGGGTCTGGAACCGTGTTCTCCACGGCCCCCTTCCCCGCACTGTCACCCCGTTTGAGCGCTGGCATGGCCGTCGGGCTGACCTTCGTCTAGCTCAGGTCTGGGGTAGAATCGCTTCTGTCTGGCTGCCGGAGGATCTCCTTGATGGCAAACTGTCCCCTCGTGGTCGCCTGTGCCCCTTTCTCAGGGTGTCTGCCCAGTCCAAGGCATGGCGTTTCTGGGACCCTGTCCGCCAGCGTGTCGTCGAGTCTCGCGACGCTTTGTTTTTTGAGTCGGTCTTCCTTCGCGACCTCGGTCGCCTGTCCCCGGCCTCCTCCCT
This sequence comes from Penium margaritaceum, assembly GCA_023375785.1. Taxonomy (NCBI): domain Eukaryota; kingdom Viridiplantae; phylum Streptophyta; class Zygnematophyceae; order Desmidiales; family Peniaceae; genus Penium; species Penium margaritaceum. Next base: position 150,547 of record SZWC01001456.1, read on the forward strand.
CCTGCCCCTCTCTCGGCTGAGGAGGGATGTCGGTCCTGCCATTCCGGCAGTCCCTGTTGCCTCACCGCAACTCTCACCCTCATTGCAGTCCTCGTCGTCTGGGCCTGTCCCTACCTTCTCTACGTCCTCTTCCCCCGACATATCATCCGCGTCCAGTTCCTCCGACGCACCGTCCTCTCCAGTCACCAACTCACCCCAGTCTACCTCGTCTCCCGCTGTCTCGTCCAGCCCGGGCACACCTCCAGTTGCTACTTCACCTGCAGCCTCTCCCGTTCGGGTTTCTGACCCGCCTCCGCATGTCACCACTGGTCCTGCTCCTGCCTCACCCTTCGTCCAGGGGGGGGGGCGTCTTCGTGCACTCCCACATTATTCTAGCACTTCCATCACCTCAGCACGTCCTCCTCAATCTCGGACTGCAAACCCCCCTGTTCACCATACCGGCATGGACGCGCTGGGCTTAGCTACTGGGGTCGTCCACCCTAGTTCCACCCTTGGCTACGCGCTCCTATGTTTGGAGCATGAGCGAGCCTTGGAAGCCACCGTCTTGAGTAGTGTGGCCGAGTGTCACGCCACGTCGGCCACCACTGTCTTGCCCCCTGAGCCTACCACTGTGCGTCAAGCATGTGCAGCCTCTGATGCACAACAGTGGGAGGCTGCAATGCGTGCTGAGCTCAACGCCCTTGATGATCATGTGGTGTATGAGCTTGTCGATCTGCCACCTGGGCGCAAAGCCATCGATGCTCGTTGGGTCTTTCGGCGTAAGTACAAACCCAATGGTGCACTCGACAAGTACAAGGCACGCCTCACGGCTAAGGGGTTCTCCCAGGTCCTAGGCATCGACTTCGACGAGAAGTTTGTACCAGTCGGGTGATACACCACAGCTAGAGCACTATTGAGTCTTGTGGCCCACCACGACTGGGAGCTGGAGAAAATGGATGTGAACAATGTGTTCCTCCACGGACAGCTGGATGAGGAGATTTACATGGTCCAGCCACCTGGCTTCTCCAATGGTACCGACCGAGTCTGGCGACTGCGGAAGGCCCTCTATGGCTTTGTTGGATTTTACATAAGCAAAACCTTTAGGAATCTTCAGATGAGGTACTCTGATGGTTCAACTTGCTGGTACTGTGCTGAATTCGTTGGTGATATCTTCTCAGTTAGGGATAATCACTAAAACACACACAAGCACTCTTGCCCTGGCAATGTCACTGACTGTGTGATTCAAGAGTATGAACTGAAGGCACAGATACACGACTCGTCTCACAAGCTTTCCAACGGTACCAAGCTTGCTTGAAATGGTTACACACAGACGAAGTAATAGGAAATACAAACCTACAGCTACTTATCTGTCTACACTAGCTAGAAGCAAAAAAGGTACAAGTGTTGACTCAGTCCGGTCTCCTTGTGTCTGCACAGGATCTTCCGGACACCGCTCGATGATCTCCGATCATCGGCAGACCGAGGTTGGCGGATGCCCAGCGCCCTCGGCGCGATCCACGGACGAGATCATCCGGATCTGCGGTAGCTTCTTCATGACCATCGATCTGGCTCGGGCTCTTGGCTCACGATGATGGTCCGACCGTATCTCTCGATTCCAACGGTGCTGTTCAATCCAAAACGCCCTCACAGGATTCCTGACCACAGGATCCACTTTTAGAAAGAGGAATATCTTCAGCGGTTACTTGGTCCATGCCACGTCAGCAGCCTTGAAGTCGAGAGGAGCTCACGCTCGCACTCTCGCCTCTTTTCCCGGACCACCCATCCTGTTGGTCCAAAACATGCCAATATATATGACTGCCGGTACAGATATACTGTCAGCTCTCCGGAGCTCCAATAGGATGAGTAGAGGAAGTAGGGCCGCGGATGGATGGATCAGTGGGAAGCCTAAGGAGGCCTGCCCACAGCCATACCATGCCCCGCCATAGGGGGGTCGAGAGAGTGATGACGATCTCACTCTCGGCCCTCTTGTTTTTCTTTTTGTTGATGTTGTGCCGAGCCCAGTAGAGCAGTGGATCAAGATGATCTGACGGTTTTCCTTTTTCCAACATTCCCCCCCCCTTGTCGATCCAGCGCTGATGAAGTTGGAGCCGACAAATGGAAAACGAAAAGAAGCCCCCCCGCGAAAACAAAGCCGGGAAGGCGGGGGCAATAAAAGAGGAACTGGGCGAGGCACGGGAATGCACGGCAAAAGAAATCCCCCCCACGGGCCAACCGAGCCTCGCGTGAGAGAGAAAAGAGAAGGCCGGAGCAGCAAGACGCAGGGTGGATAGTGGGCCGGTGAGAACTTTTTAGCCTGGGCCACGCCCCGACGGCTGAGAGATAGACCGGTCCCAACAGCACACCCTGCCCGGACGTGGGGGAGTGGGCCCCCTCCCTCACATCCGGCCCACAGGGTGAGCTGAAGAGGGGGCAGCCCACCCATGGGGGTCTGAGAGGAGACAGTGATCGAGCGGATTATAGACAGAGAGAAAATGCAGTTTGGAGCGGCGTGGGTCGAGCAGCGAAGCAGAGCAAGAGGAGATGGTGTTGGCTTTATGCAAGGATCGAGGCGCGAAAGGAAGGCAAAGCGCAGGAAGGGAGAGAGAGCAGCGGCAGGCAGAAGCAAGAGGAGGTGGAGAAAACGGTCGAACGCAACCCGCGTCCGTGTCAACGCCTAATATGGGGGCCACGGAAGCGGGAAGCGACGACGGTTCCACCAAGGACATTCTCCGTCCGTCCCAATGCCTCATCCGGGGGGGACGGAAAGAGAAAGCCAGGAAAGAAGCGGCAGCGGTGAAGAACCGAGAAGAAGGAAGATAGCGCCGAGAGAAGTCAGGATGAGGGGAGAAGGCCCATGCGGGCACAGAGATGATTGTGGCCGTCAGGAGAGAGGGCTTTGGTGAAGATGTCAGCAGTTTGGTCGACAGTGGGAAGGTAGTGCATGACGACTTCGCCTTCTGCAACAGCGTCGCGAACGTAATGGTACTGCCGACGGACGTGCTTGGTGCGGTCATGAAGAACGGGATCTTCTGAAAGGGCGATAGTCCCCTCGTTGTCACAGTGGATGGGCGTAGGCTCGAGTTGGTCAAATCCAAGCTCGCTCAGAAGCATACAAAGCCAAACCGCCTCCCTCGTGAATTCGCTCTCAGCAATGTATTCAGCTTCAGTTGAGGAGAGAGCGACCACAGACTGCTTCTTGCTGCGCCAGCTGACGGGTCCACCGTTGAGGAGAAAGACGTACCCAGAGGTGGAGTGGCTGGTGGTGTGATCACCAGAGAGATCAGCGTTGCAGAAGCCCTGAAGAACATTGTTACCAGAGGCGTAGCGGATAGCCAGGGAAGCAGACCCACGGAGATAGCGAATGCTATGCTTGGCAGCCACGATATGAGCAGCAGTGGGGCGCTGACAGCCTTGGCTAAGGATACCAACTGTGAAGGACAGGTCAGGTCTGGTAGCCACAGAAGCGTACATCAGGGAGCCCACCATGCGCGGAAAAGCATTAGCATCTTCCAAGTAGGCCAATGGTGTGGCTGCCGTCACAGGTTTGGCGAGGCCATGGTCCTTGGAGAGTGGAGTGGCTTAAGGAGTGGATACACCAAGCCCAAACTTGTCAGCCACACGTTGTGCGTAGGTGGCCTGGGTGAGTGTTACATGACCGTGCAGGACGTCATGGGTGATCTGAATCCCAAGATAGTATGTGAGAGGTCCCATGTCTGTCATCTCAAATCGGCGGGAGAGCTGTTGTTTGAGAGTATCCAGAATAGAGAGGGACGGTCCAAACAAGATAAGGTCATCCACGTAGAGAATAACACCGAGCAGGTTTGACCCTTTGCGGAAATACACAGAGTGGTCAGAGTGTAGGCGTTGGAGTCCTTCGACCAAGAAAAATTCGTGGATCTTCAGGTTCCACTGTCGTGGAGCTTGCTTTAGCCCATACAGGGATTTGTTGAGCTTGCAGACATGATCGGGATGATCTGGGGAGACGAAGCCCTCTGGTTGAGTCATGTAGATAACTTCTTTCAGATCACCATTGAGAAAGGCGCTCTTGACATCCATTTGATGAAGATGCCATTTGTTGCTAGCGGCCAAGGAGAGGATCACCCTGATGGAGGAGTACTTGGCCACTGGTGCAAAAGTGTCTTGGTAGTTTACTCCGAGAACTTGGCTGAATCCCCGTGCAACAAGACGTGCCTTGTGACGATCAGGTGTACCTGCACTGGTCAACTTGGTCTTGAACACCCACTTACATGTGACGATAGGTGTGTTGGGTGGTCGAGGAACTAGATCCCATGTATGCTGTTTATGAAGCTGAGAGAGCTCCTCTTGAGCTGCGTGACGCCATTGGTCTGCATCTGGGCGGCGCATGGCATCTTTGAAGCTGGTGGGATCCACCACTTGTGTGAGTAGTGCTGCATGGTCGAGGTCGTCGTCTGCCGGAAAATCGGTTGTGGACAGAAAGCCAAGCTGAAGGAATGTCGGCGGTCTGGTGAGCCTGGCTGACCGTCGGAGTCCAGATTGTGAAGGAGTGATGGAGGCATCCTTCTGTGAGACAGTAGGAGCAGGACGATGTTCTTCTGGAACCACAGGAGGGAGAACACCAACGTGGTCGTCAGGTGTTGGGTCGACGGAGAACTTCTGCAGAGGTGGTGGTGTTGTTTCAATGTAGACGGTAGGCGTGACTGCTGGTGGTGTTGTATCTCCTGCTCGGTTGAAGAAGCTTTCGTCAAAGATAGGGTGTCTGCTCCGAATCACGCGTTTGGACTCTGGATCCCAGAGGCGATAGATGTCCCGTGTCTCGTACCCAAGAAGAATACAGACTTTGGATCGTGGGTCCAACTTGGAGCGTTCTTCTGGACGCACCCAGGCATGCGCTGTGCACCCGAAGATACGAATGTGGCCCAGATAAGGCTTGTTCCCAGTCCATACTTCATTGGGTGTGGATGCACCTGCAGGCAGCTTAGTTGTGGGAAGGCGATTCGTGATGTAGGCTGCAGTATGAAGAGCTTCAACCCAGAACGCGGATGAGAGGCCGGCTGTATGAAGCATAGTCCGGACTCTTTCGAGAAGGGTCTGATTCATCTTCTCTGCTTTGCCATTCTGTTGTGGAGTATATGGCACTGTAGTTTGGTGTTGAATACCTCTTTCATTGTAGAAGGCTTTGAGGCTGCGATTGACAAACTCTGTCCCGTTGTCAGTTCGAATCTTCTTGATTGTCAGGCTGGTCTCATTCTCAACCTGTCGAACCCAGGTTTTGATCTCTTCAATAGCGTCAGACTTGAAGCGAAGAATCCGGGTCCAGACCATATGCGAGTAGTCATCCAAGATGACCAGAAAGTAGTGCTTGTTGGAGAGAGATCCTTCCTTGATATAGCAGAGATCCATATGCACGAGTTCCAGACACTCGTGAGTCCCATGTGACGGTAGTGAGTGAAAAGATGCTCTGTGTTGTTTGCCGGTGATACAGCCGTCACACATTGGTGCTTCTCGGTCTCGCAGCAGACTGTCTGGTAGGTCGTGGGCAACTGAATCTGCAGCCATTTTGGTTAGGGTAGGATAACTGACATGTGCCAGTCGCTTGTGCCAGAGTTCTGTCGTGGTGGACGGAATTGTTGTTTTGGCTGATGTAGATGAGGAAGCCACAAACGCCATTTCTTGTGTTTCTGGATGTCTTGAGGGTTCAGTGGTGTCAAGGACAGTCAGGTTGTCCATGCGAGTGGTCACTGTTGCCAGTTGGGATGTCTGGTTGTACACCTTGCAGTTTTTATCAGTGTAAAACACAACTTTGAAGCCCTTGTCGTTGAGCTTTGTCACTGAGAGGAGGTTTGCTGCAAGGTCTAGCACGTAGAGTACATCCTCAAAAGTTCTTATGGCTGGCTTTCCGTTGCACTTGATGCCGACCTTGACGGTTCCTTGCCCATAGGCAGGGATAGTCCTTCCATCACCGAGGCGGACTTCTCGTGGTGTCAGAAAACGCTTGAAGTTGATAAACCAGTCCTTCTTGCAGGTCATATGCTTTGTGCAGCCAGAGTCCATGATCCATGCCAGAATCCTGGCGGCCAGAAGAAGGGCGCTGTCGATGGAGCGCATAGCCAATTCTTCGGTCACATATTCTTCTTCTGTCAGGGTGTGATGTGCTGTCTCTTCTGTTGTTGAACCGTAGATTTGATGTTCTGGCTACGAGGCTGACATGTCTTTGTCAGATAAGACTGGTCCTTCAGATAGGAGATTCAGTTGAAAATTGTCTTCTTCATCTGATGACTCCTGTGCTTTGGTAGACCCTGTAAGGAAAGCAGCCACAATGGACATGTAGGTGGTCAGCATTGCTTGATGGGGTCGGCGAGCTCCATAGTGGCAAGTGAAGTGTGGATGTCATTTGGGGCAGTCCACGGCAATGTGTCCCTTTTGCTTGCATGTCCGGCACACTCGATCAGTCGGTGGAACAAAGCCCCTTGGTGAATGCGGGGTTGGTTGATCTCTGTTGTTGAAATGAGTAAGGGATCCCTGGTTGCCGTTCCCATAGGCTCCAAACTTCTTTGTGCTTTGTCCTTGGTATTTAGTCACAAGGCCGGTTTCACCTCCGTTGTCTTTGACATACTGTTCTTCAACCATCATGAGTTCTTCGACAGCCTTCTTCAGAGTCAGAGAATACGGTTGACTTCTAAGTGGCGTTGCTGCTGCTGCTGGTGCTGCTTCAATGGCAACACCAGGTGCCCCACCTGCAGCTCTTCCTTGTGCTCCGATAGCTTGCTGTAATGTTGTTCGGAGCTCTGCAAGTTGTGCATCAAAGGTCTTCCCCTGTTTCTGAAAAGTCTGACGTCGGTTGATGGTATCTTTGAATATGGCAGGTAGTCCACGAAAAATGGTTAGTACCAGAACTCTTTCAGAAATGACTTCTCCCATAGATGAAATACAGCTGGCCAGATGTTTGAGGTGGGACACATGGTCTTACAGGCGTGTTCCCTCTTCCATTTGTTGAGTATGGAACTCTGTCAGTAGACTTCCCAACTCAACATCGCTTGTCCTTTCATAGCGACTCTTCAGAGCCTTCCAGGCTTTCCTTGGACAGTTGGTTGGGTTGTTTTCTCTGATGATGAACTTGAGTCGCTTAGTTAGATTCAGCGCCAGGATTGAGAAGGCCTGATCACAACGTCGTTTCCAGCTGACTTGTTCTTCAGGTGAAGCTCCTGCAGGTAATGTGTCAGTAGGTGGATCGCAGACGACGGCCCATAGTCCCTTGTTTAGGAATATCATCTCAATGTTGAAGGCGAAAGTATGGTAGTCATCGCCGTTGAACGGCGCCACTTTGAAATGGTCTCCATTGTTGATTGTTGCCGCCATGGTTGCGTAGATCTGAAGATGCCACTTGCTCTGATACCAAATGTTGGATTTTACATATGCAGAACCTTTAGGAATCTTCAGATGAGGTACTCTGATGGTTCAACTTGCTGGTACTGTGCTGAATTCGTTGGTGATATCTTCTCAGATAGGGATAATCACTTAAACACACACAGGCACTCTTGCCCTGGCAATGTCACTGACTGTGCGATTCAAGAGTATGAACTGAAGGCACAGATACACGACTCGTCTCACAAGCTTTCCAACGGTACCAAGTTTGCTTGAAATGGTTACACACAGACAAAGTAATAGGAAATACAAACCTACAGCTACTTATCTGTCTACACTAGCTAGAAGCAAAAAAGGTACAAGTCTTGACTCAGTCCGGTCTCCTTGTGTCTGCACAGGATCTTCCGGACACCGCTCGATGATCTCCGATCATCGGCAGACCGAGGTTGGCGGATGCCCAGCGCCCTCGGTGCGATCCACGGACGAGATCGTCCGGATCTGCGGTAGCTTCTTCATGACCATCAATCTGGCTCGGGCTCTTGGCTCACGATGATGGTCCGACCGTATCTATCGATTCCAACGGTGCTGATCAATCCAAAACGCCCTCGCAAGATTCCTGACCACAGGATCCACTTTTAGAAAGAGGAATATCTTCAGCGGTTACTTGGTCCATGCCACGTCAGCAGCCTTGAAGTCGAGAGGAGCTCACGCTCGCACTCTCGCCTCTTTTCCCGGACCACCCATCCTGTTGGTCCAAAACATGCCGATATATATGACTGCCGGTACAGATATACCGTCAGCTCTCTGGAGCTCCAATAGGATGAGTAGAGGAAGTAGGGCCGCGGATGGATGGATCAGTGGGACGCCTAAGGAGGCCTGCCCACAGCCATACAATGCCCCGCCATAGGGAGGTCGAGAGAGTGATGACGATCTCACTCTCGGCCCTCTTGTTTTTCTTCTTTTTGATGCTGTGCCGAGCCCAGTAGAGCAGTGGATCAAGATGATCTGACGGTTGTCCTTTTTCCAACAGGCTTGAAGCAGTCGCCTCGGTGCTGGAACCAAGAAATCACCTCCACTCTTGAGAAAGGAGGCTACCGACGTAGTACGGTGGATCCATCTCTCTGTGTCACTCCGCCCTCTGTCCCCTTCGTGGCTGTTCTCGTCTATGTGGATGACCTGCTGATAGCGTCGCCCAGCCAGGCTACTGTTAAGTCGGTGAAGACGCTCTTGCAGTCAGCGTACAAGATGAAAGACTTAGGGCCTGCCCGAGTCTTCTTGGGCATGGAGCTTGAGCGCGACCGTTCTCGTTGCACACTTCATGTTCACCAGGCTGCGTACGTTCGTAGCCTGGGGGAGCGCTTCACCTCCGTGCATGAGTCCACTCCCACAGCATCGACACCCATGACCCCAGCAGGGCAGAGGCTGCTGAAGACACTGCATGTGTCTAAGCTGGGGGAGGCAGTCAACGTGACAGACTACCTTCGCGTCATTGGGTCACTGATGTATCTGGCTACGACAACCAGGGCAGATGTCGCCTTCTCGGTGAACTTCCTTGCTCAGTTCTCACAGGCTCCTAGAGAAGGACACATGGAGGCAGCACTGCGTGGTGTCAGGTATGCTCTCTCCACTGCACGCACCGGCCTATGCTATCAAGCACAGCCGTCAGTTGTAGTGGATGGATACACAGATAGCAACTGGGCCCATGACACCGACGCTCGCAGTCGTACACATTACATCTTCCTCGTTGGAGGGACTGCCGTGTCATGGAAGAGTGGTAAGCAAGGTTGCGTGGCACGCAGCTCCAGTGAGGCTGAGTATGTTGCACTAGGTGCAGGTACCTGCGAGAGTGTGTGGCTCTGTCGCTTGCTTCAGCAACTTCGCGTCCCCATCCGCTGCATCACCTTGTGTTGTGACAACCAGAGCACCAAGGCCATTGCCGAGCATGATGGCATGCATCACACACGCACNAGTCGTACAGGTTACATCTTCCTCGTTGGAGGGACTGCCGTGTCATGGAAGAGTGGTAAGCAAGGTTGCGTGGCACGCAGCTCCAGTGAGGCTGAGTATGTTGCACTAGGTGCAGGTACCTGCGAGAGTGTGTGGCTCTGTCGCTTGCTTCAGCAACTTCGCGTCCCCATCCGCTGCATCACCTTGTGTTGTGACAACCAGAGCACCAAGGCCATTGCCGAGCATGATGGCATGCATCACACACGCACGAAACACATCAATGTTGGGCATCATTTTGTGCGTGAGCGCATTGCTGCAGGTGATGTCCAGATTGTCTGGGTCGACACACGACAGCAGAGAGCTGACTTCCTCACGAAGGCACTCAGCAGTAACATCTTCAAGGCAGCTGTGCACGCTGTTGGATTGTAGTGTCTGCGTGGTGATCCTGGGTGAATGGTTGTCCCCTGTGTTCATACAGTCGCATGTCACGCCTTGTGACGCTCGTGTTTGGCTGTCAGTTTGTGTTTGTGTGCGGCGGCTGTGGGTCATGGGGGAGTGTTGGTTTATGTGCCACAGACACGTTGTAACCTCTGGCCTAGCTGCACACTCACCGTACTGACGCATGTGACTGATGCTGGAGGGATATCGGCGCTGACGCTATACCTCAAGTGGTGGTGACTCGTGGGCGTTCAGAGAAGACGATCCAGAGCCACTCACAGGATTGAGAGTTCCCCCTATCACAGGATCTCACAACATAAATTCTTGATGACACTAGGGTTCCTAGTGGCACTTGCTTGGGAAAGGGGAGATCATGGCCGGGTTGTTCTCGCGGCCTGGACTTGCATTTTCTTGCTGACAGATTAATGTGTGCAACAGGTCCAGGCTCGAGCCTTGCTTGGCAGGGGTGAGAGCGAGGATGGGCTCGCTGTTCGCTCGCTCGTCACCCCACCAGCCGCTCGATGCCCGCCATTACCTCTGTTCCTCGTTACTCTCCTACACTTGCGTTTCTTCGCCAAAAACCTCTCTCACACGTCGTCGTCCATGGCTTTCTTGCCCTAAGCTCATTTCTCACTCTCCTCACCTCGCTCCACCTTTCATTAGGCACCTCTATCCTCAGGTAGCAGAGAAGCAACAACAATGCGACAACAATACCAGGGCCGAGATGGAGCAGCGGGTAGCAGCAGTAGTAATAATACAATTGGAGCGGCAAAAGCACCCGGAGGTGAAGTAGCGTAGCAATATCACTACAGGAGCAAGAGTAGAAGCAGAAACTGCACAACTGCATGTCTACGTTGTTGAAGTTCGTTGGCCACTCACAACTCTATGATCTCTTGTCTCCCACATTCTGCACACACACATGTACAGATTAAATGACAATGGCCTTACATGGGGAAGCGTCAAGCGTGCCCACCGTGACTGGAGCCTCTGACGTTATCAAGCTGCTCCTTGACCCAGGTGAGAAATTACTAGGAAGCTTCCTAACCTTGCTGTTGCTGATGTGGCGACACTATCCAGTCAGCTAGCGCACTAGCAAGCAAGCAGGTGCAAGAAATAGCAAGGATCAGGCTAGAGAGACGCGCAAAGTATCATAAGCCCCAATAGCTTAGTAATGCAGAGAGAGATGACAACTGACACGCACAAAGCATAAATACACATAAGTGCCAAACTGGTGTGGTGTGGTGTGGTGTCATTCAAGGCTTGACGGCCGAGAAGTTTCCGGATGAGATTCCCGCCAACGGAGGATCCATGTCTTTCTCCAGTGGGTAGATTTGGAAGTTCGTGAGGGAGCGGATGCGGTGGTCATACCAATGCCGCACAACTGTCGCTCAAAAGCTCCCCGCCAACTGGGAAGCACAAGTAGAGGCCATGCACAAACGCGTGGCGGCCCTCATGGTGATGAACCAAGTCGACCCCGCCTTCATCGTCAATGGAGACCATACCAGCGTGTCCATTGTCCCGACCGGTAAGTGACCAAACTTCCCTTCATTTCATGATTTTCTGTCCGCATGCGTGTGTGCACTCTAACTAAACTTCCCTTCACCGCATGTGCAGGAGACCGCACGTATGCCCTCGTCGGCTCAAAAGAAGTTGCCATTTTCACACTAGACGACAAGAGGCAAATCGCCACACTCGTTTACTCCACCACGGTAGGCGACATGCTACCGCAACAGTTGAGTTACGTAGGCAAGACGGACTGGTACCATCCGGACAACAATGACTCACGACGCGCCGTGGACGACCACCACTTCGTCTTCACCCATACCGCCAACCATTGGGTCAACTCCAACACGACTAGAGATTGGATCACCCATGTCATCAACCCATGGTACAAGCGTGAATGCAAGCACCACAACAAGGTCGTCGGCAAGCAGAAGGTGATCCTGCTTGTCGACAAGGGCGGCCCCACACATCACCGGATTTCAAAGACTTCCTCAAACACAACTACCCATATATCAAGCTCCTGTTCGTCTCGGCGGGATGCACCTCCAAGGCCCAACAAACCGATGTCAGTCTTCAGCGTCCGCTGAAGGCCGCCATTTCGACGGCCTTCCATGAGTGGCATGTGCAGGAAGTCCATGCTAGCCTAGCTACCGACAACAACGGGAAAGTGGACTTAGGACTTGGGAAGATGCGGAATCTGGGACTGACTTGGGTGCTGCAATCGTGGCTTAGACTTAAGGGTGATGCGGCGCTAGTGCGCCATGCATGGACTGCTTGCCAGTTTGAACAGTGCTTGGATGCCTCGTTCCGCGAACTTGCGGCTGAAGAGGCTCTTGCACCGGGAAGTGTGCTTTTCAGTACGCCCATCGAGCCGGAGGTCGAGGACGTTATCTCACCCGAGTGACTTCGGTGAAGATTTGACTGTCGGTGTCGGACGTTTGAAAACGAACTTGCAAATTGTCCTTCTTTTTTCCCATTCCATAATGCACCCCGCAAATGTGTGGAAAACCTAACTTGACCAGGAATTATTTTAGTGGTAACAATAGGCGAAATGCCTTCACCCAACCCAGAGTTTTGCCTGTGATCCACCTAAACTGTTCATAAAAAGGAGCACATGGGCGAACTTCAATTTTTTTTGGGCGAATGTATCATACACTACGGTATACCCATTTGGTGGCGACCGCTTTACGACCCGGTGGGAGGTCAACAAGCTCGTACACATCGTGCTGAGACAGTGCGTCGAGCTCGGCCTTCATGGCCTGTTCCCACAAAGGGGAATGAGAGGCCGTGCGGGCTACCTGCACAGTCAACGGTTCGGGAGAAAGAGGAGAGAGACCAGAAACAAAGCACGAGGCAACATATCCAGCTACAGACGAGGAGAGAGCTGAGTGAAACTCTTGCTCCATGAGAGAGTAGCCAAGTGATGTGCTGGGGTGCATGAAAGATAGGATAGAGGTAGCAAGGCCAAGAGCATGGAGACCAGGATCACCAGAGACAACGGGATGTGACTGAGACGGAAGTGCCCGGAGACGCCCGCCTCGGGTGTAAGGTGAGATTGGTGGGATAGATGGGACACGCATTGCAGAGGAGGAGACAGCAGGACGCGGCTACACAAAAGGAGGAGAGTCAACAGGGTGAGAGGGTGTTAAGAGGACAGGAGGCGGCGTAGGCGTGGCGCCAGGTGCAGGGGAAGAGGAAGAGGCCGAGGATGAGTGAGCAGAGGGCTCAAGTGAGGCAGCGTCAAAAGAGGCAGGAGATTGCATGGCCGGAGGGGAGTCCAAAGGCGCAGTGGAGGCCAAGGGAGGAGAACCCATTGAAGGAGAGGAGCTCAGGGGGGAACTCCTCTCCTCCGTAGAGGAGACAGAGGGTGTCAAGGGAAGTCTAGAAGGAAGAACAACCCCAGAGGGCAGAGGACCACCCCCCACCCCGAGAGAGCGGAGAGAGGGACCCACGAAAGCAGGGAGTGTGATGCTTAAACAGGCGTTCAAAGAAGAGCGCATCACGAGACTCAACGACACGAAAACGGGAGGGATCCCAAAAGCGCCACGCTTTGGAAAATGGGGAGACGCCTCGAAAGATGCAAAGGTGACCACGAGGAGACAGTTTACCATCGCGTTGGTCGGCGGGGACCCACACCAAGGTAAGACACCCCCAGACACAAACAAGGCAAAGGCCAGCACATAGGCCCATCCAACGTTCAAAGGGTGTGATAGAATGGGAAAGAGGGCCATGAAGAACGCGATTCAAAATCCAAGTCATGTAGTACATGGCTTCAAAGGCGAATAGAGGGATTGCCCAGAGGCAGAGAGGAGGGAGCGGACACCATCAGCAAGTGTGCGGTTCCAACGCTCAGACACACTGTTCTGTTATGGGGTGTAAGGGACATAGGATTCAAGCCGGACACCACGGGACTCAAGGAAGTGCGAGGTGAGACCAAAGAACTCACCGCCGCAGTCATTGTGAAAAACTCGCAAGGGCCAGAGACAGGCGTGCTCAGCCTACGGAAGCCAGGACTCAAGAACGTCAGTGACATCACTTTTGTGGCGTAGGGCAAAGACCCAGCGACAACGGGAGAAGTCATCAGTCAAGCATAGTACATAACGGCCGATTCCACCGAGAAAGTCCTCGGGCAAGGGACCCACAACGTCAGCATGGACGAGGTCAAGAGGATGGGAAGTAGTGGCTTCAATAGTGGAGGACAGTGAGTGGTGTATTTTGCCACTGCTGCATTCAAGACAGGAGGACGTGCAGGGAGGTGCAAAAGTGGCAGGGTCAAGGCCGTAGGCGGGTCGAAGGCGGAAAAGGCACTGGATGGCGGCTGTGTGAATGTGACAGAGGCGATGATGCGGGAGATCAGCATGATCAGGCAACAACAACGAAGCGACATGAACAAGAGCAGATGTAGCGGAAAACAAGGACAGCGTGAGCGGGACACGGAACAGGCAATCACAGTGCACACCATGAAGAACAACACGGCCAGAAGAGCGAAGAGAGATGGAGGCCAAGCCGTGGCTGGACGAGAAGTCCATGCCTTGGTCGTCAAGGGTGGTCACGAAGAGAAGACTGACTTCAAGGTCAGGAACGTAAAGCATGTTGGGTCAGTAGAGAGTACCCCAAGGGTAAAAAAAACGAACAACACCAACACCTTGGATAGGGAGAAACTGGCCGGAGCCAGTGCGTACAAAACGAACGGACTGAACGGGCCCGAGGGACACAAACGACGACGGACAGGAGGTCATATGATACGTGGCCCCGGAGTCAATGATCCAAAGACCAGGCGATGCACGAGTGGAAGGGAGGAGAAGACAGACAACAACAGTGCCATGGGGAGAGAGGGGAGAAGAACCACATAGGCGAGTGGGGATCGTGTGAGAATGCCAATGCTCAATCCAGGCACGATCATTAGGCAAGTCCCCCTGGACACGACCACAGGCAGCACCACGGGGAGTGACATCGGACTCATAGACAGACACACGGGACTGGCCACTCACACTCTCACCTCCCTGAGAGCGAAGGTGAATTAGTTCCACTAGCCGACGCTCAAGAGTGCGCTCCTCGTCACGGCTATCAGAGGAGCAATCCGAGGAGCGGTCGGACAAGCGGTCAGAGAAGTGCCCATCGTCACGAGCCCACTGTGGCATGAGGTAGTGAGATGACGGGGGACCGTAGTAAGGAGGTCTCGACAGTGGAGGGATCCAACCCCAAGGGCTGGGCGCACGTGGTGTTGGCTGGAGAGGAGCAAGAGTGGTGGTGAGCGCAGAGGCACAGGAGGAGGATGAGGAAGATGCAACAGTCATGGCGGTGGCAGCGGAGGAGGCGGCGAAAACTGTGTGGGCCCAATGAGCATGCATGGAGGATGCAAGACGTGCATCTTCACGGGGGTGCGGAAATTTGGGCGTAGAGTGGCCAGTGGTACCACAGTTCCAGTAGGTGACATCGGCAGAGGCGGAAGCGGAGTTCTTGCCACCACGGCCACCCCCATGCTCCTTACCCCCACGACCACCACCACGGTCAGAGCCACCACCCCCCCACGAGAAGCAGCCTGAGTGAGATGAGCAGTCACCTGAGAAGAGGAGGAAGTGGAAGTTGCTGCGGGAGAGGAGGAGGGTGAGGATGTAGTGACAACAGTGAGCGCAGCACGATGCATGCGCTTGTTCTGCAGGGCGTTCCACCAGTCGGTGAGACGTGAAGTAGTGAAGTTAAAGAGGGGACTGATCCCAGGCGGAGAGTCAGCAGGGACAAGCGTAGCGGCAATGCGCTCAAGCTCTGCCTGAGATACGTTGAGATAGAGGTCAGACAACTCGGGAATGAGGCTCTAGTACACAAGTGTGACGCTCAAGTGCCTAAGTGTGACGCTCCAGTGCCTAAGTGTGACGCTCTAGTGCACAAGTGTGATGCTATAGTACCCAAGTGTGACGCTCTAGTGCCAAAGTGTGACGCTCTAGTGCCAAAGTGTGATGATATAGTGCCGAAGTGTGACACTCTAGTTGTTGAAATAGTATGCACCTTGTCCACTGCCTAGCTGGCTAGCTACACATACAGACAAGGCATGCACTGCTCTGTGGAGTACGTCCCCTTGGTCTGTTCTGAGATGGGCCAGGAATGCACTGCCCATAATGGGTATGTCCCCTGTGGCTCATCATAGGAACCATACCTTTTTGGCATGGTTGAATAGGCACCGGAGTCTCAAACCAGAGATCGCGGGTTCAAACCCCGTGACGGCCACATTTTGTTGTGGCCAAAACTTGGACAGGAAGCTTCTATGAAGCTTACTAAAAGCCTGGCTTGAGGATGACACTTGGCGGTCTAAGGACGCGCCAAGTAGGATTGTAGGTTGAGGTTGGCTCCAGTGGAGCCACTACAAGCAGAAGCTTTAGCAAAGCTCTGCAAGTATAAAAGCCTGTACCTTGCATGCATCCATTTACAGTTCTTGCCTTTGAGACTCCTCACAGAGTGTCCAACCAAAGGTAGACACTAAAGACCAACATGCGGACTTCGTGAGGTTGCAAACCAAACGAACCTAAAGTGTGGATCCCTCGTTCGAGGGTGATATGTTATCTTGGTTGCAATACCAAGAGCGGTTGGCGGCCTCCCATGTCGGGACCCGTTTTCTAGACCGTTGCTNGGTTCAAACCCCGCGACGGCCACATTTTGTTGTGGCCAAAACTTGGACAGGAAGCTTCTATGAAGCTTACGAAAAGCCTGGCTTGAGGATGACACTTGGCGGTCTAAGGACGCGCCAAGTAGGATTGTAGGTTGAGGTTGGCTCCAGTGGAGCCACTACAAGCAGAAGCTTTAGCAAAGCTCTGCAAGTATAAAAGCCTGTACCTTGCATGCATCCATTTACAGTTCTTGCCTTTGAGACTCCTCACAGAGTGTCCAACCAAAGGTAGACACTAAAGACCAACATGCGGACTTCGTGAGGTTGCAAACCAAACGAACCTAAAGTGTGGATCCCTCGTTCGAGGGTGATATGTTATCTTGGTTGCAATACCAAGAGCGGTTGGCGGCCTCCCATGTCGGGACCCGTTTTCTAGACCGTTGCTATCCGGCGCATTGACAAAGGGTTATGGGCCCACACTTCTGGTTCTAAGGCACGCTTCCAAGACCGACTAGCGCGTGGTCTTGCAGGGCGCACAGGTACAACAGGGANCAAGTAGGATTGTAGGTTGAGGTTGGCTCCAGTGGAGCCACTACAAGCAGAAGCTTTAGCAAAGCTCTGCAAGTATAAAAGCCTGTACCTTGCATGCATCCATTTACAGTTCTTGCCTTTGAGACTCCTCACAGAGTGTCCAACCAAAGGTAGACACTAAAGACCAACATGCGGACTTCGTGAGGTTGCAAACCAAACGAACCTAAAAGTGTGGATCCCTCGTTCGAGGGTGATATGTTATCTTGGTTGCAATACCAAGAGCGGTTGGCGGCCTCCCATGTCGGGACCCGTTTTCTAGACCGTTGCTATCCGGCGCATTGACACTAGTGCCGATATGTGACGATATAGTGCCGAAGTGTGACGCTCTAGTGCCAATGTGTGACGCTCTAGTGCCAAAGTGTGATACTCTAGTGCCAAAGTGTGACGCTCTAGTGTCAAATTGTGGAGCTCTAGTGCCAAAGTGTGAAGCTCTAGTGCCAAAGTGTGACGCTCTAGTGCCAAAGTGTGATACTATAGTGCCAAAGTGTGACGCTCTAGTGCCAAAGTGTGAAGCTCTAGTGCCAAAGTGTGACACTATAGTGCTAAGTGTGATGCTATAGTGCCAAAGTGTGACGCTCTACCAAGGTCCGGCAGCAAATGCAGACTGCGTGCCCAATACTTATCTACCGTCTTGTCCGTCTGCATCTACAGGGTGCTGAACTGGACAGTGAGGGCACTCAGGGAAACATGTCCAGTCACTGTTTTGCGGTGGCAAATGAGAGCATAGGCGCCAACGGGATCAGCAAGGGTTTCGTGGGATGGGTCTGCATTGTACGTACCAATGTCATCAAGGTGATTCTGAGGGCCTGCGTTGATGAGGGCCCGTACGGCACGAGCAGCCTCAGCAGACAGAGGTGCAAACGACGGCTTGGCAGGGGAGTAATACTCCCAAAGCAGCTCACCCTGGGGCCCCATGCACTGAAGCGCGTCTCCCAAGATGTGAAGGTGAGTTTGGACGTGAACTGGGGTGGTGGCGTCTCAAAGTCTTTCTGCCTAGCTGGGAGAAGAGCGCGGGCGAAGGCTGTTGCTGAGAGAGCGAGGGATGTGGAGTTGTTGACACTACCACTGGGGAGAGCTGACGAGTCTGCTGAGGCCGACTCTATAGAGGGAAGGACTGCAGCAAGACCTAGGACAGTGCGGAGACGCTCAATGACTAATGTGGCCACTGCAGCGGCTATCTCATGCTGTGCTTCCCATCCTTGATGGAGCTCATTTTCAGCCTTATGACAGTGCTTGCGCCTCACTAAGATCTGCCTGCAGGGCCTCTATAGCCTCCTCCGGCCTAGGCATGGTGAGAGGATGCAACCACGAATGCAGACAGACTGAGTATAGAGGAATGAGAGAAAGTGCAGTGCGACATAGTGCCATGTAATGTAGTGCTCACCGAGCTAGTGGCGCGAAAGAAGGGTGAAGAGCCGGGAAACCACGGCTACAGCTGAAGAGAACAGGACCGCCACCCATCCTGCGGCTGCAACAATGAGGCACGGGACTCCCATAACCGTGGCTCCGGCAACTGTAGCTGAAGCTGATGCAACAAGAACACCCGTGGTGACGTGTGGTGTGATATCTTGGGGAGCACAAGTGGGAGTCAGCATTGCTACGGTGGTAGATGCCCAAATGGATCCAATAACACTGGATGTGGCGTCTGCTGTAGTGGAAGCTACTGTGGTGACAGAGGTTGCTACTGTTGTGACCTGTGTGGTAATGGTTGCAGTAATAGTTGCAAGCAGGGTGAGAGAAGCTACAGCGTGTGCGTTGGCCTCAGTTGCACGGCCAACGACCATCCGTGTCGGGGCACGGCAGGCTCTGGCCGTGGCGGCGAATGTGGCGGCGGCACCCGCAGCCGCGTCAAGAATAGCGCCAGCAAGCCCAATGGAGTCGCTGTAGACGGGAAGAATAGGTATCTCACCAGGCACTTCAGGTGCTGTCGACGTCTCAGTGGATCCCGCTACTATAGGAGGTGGGGGTAGGATCAGGAGCAACTATAGGGTCAGTAGGCTGAGAGCAGCGAGGAGGGTGCATCCTTGGCGATAGAGGTGGTGATGGTGGAAGATCTTCCGACATGTATAATTGCTGGTTTATCTCCTCCCGCTCGTGCTTAGTTATTGTGTCAATGTCCTCTTGCCAGTAGGAATGGTCTAGCATGCGCACCCACAGCGGAGTGTCGTCAGCAGTGGGTGGGTCAAGGTCGCGTTGGTCCTCCCGTTCACAGTCGGCGTACCGAGCTGTTGTGCACGGGAAGTGTAATTCCTCGTCCAGTGGACCGTCGAGAGGAGAAGAATCCAGTGTGAGAGAGGATTAGGGTTACTAGCGCAGCCAGAAGAAGTATGGATGCACTGTGGGTGCCACACCAAGCACCGAAACTCGACTATGTGAGAACAACGTGATGCGAAGCAGAGGGGGACTGGGTTCGACACAATGATAGAGAGTGCTTGCTGTGAGAGGCAAGCAGGAGAGAATGACAGGCAAAGTAGAGAGTGCTGGAGAATGAGGTCCACACTGGATGCTCGGATGAGGAGCACGTACCTCTTCCCGACAAGAGGGACAGTGCTAGAGAGTCGAGAGGTGTGGACCGAGAATGCCGTTGAAGTCGCTACCGTAGAGATGCGGCAGCGGAGGCACCGGTGGTGCTGCTGTTGGTGCAACAGTGTTTGAAGATAACTGCTGTTGTGGGTGACGGCTGCAGCAAGAGGGCCACATTCCGGGGAGGGTGATGCGGTACGAAAGCCGCAAGTTTGCGCCAAGAGAGGGGGCGTGAGTCACTCGCCAGTGGACAGACGATGAAGCACCGGGAGCCCGAAAGAGGTGGGCAGCACAGGAGAAGACCGTAGTGGCGGAAGTCGGCGTAGGTCCGTGTGCGTGAGATGAGCGCGGGCCTCTAGACCAGTGGCGAGAGAAATGCCACAAGGAGGTGAGGAGATGGGCAGCAGCGAAGAGACGACGGGCCCGAGGAAAGTAGGCGGCACTAGAACACCGCGTGGTTTCCGGAGAGCTCTCGATGTTTCTCTCACAGTTCCAAGATTGATGAGTTGTAGGGGGCGACCTGTACCGCTTTGTTACCAGTAGGTACTAGGTAGTTTCCTAGATATGCTATGTGAGACGGGGCGGGTGAGAGCAATGGAGCGTGAGACATGCCATGGATGCGGTCAACACTTGCCATAGAACTTGCACTCAAAACCGAGACAGAAAATAGTGAGGGGAGTGTGCGTGCTAAGCACCGGTGAGCACGCACCCACACCGAGCATCACGCTCGGGTAGGTGAGTGCCGCCACCCGAGGGTCGAGCCCGACCACTCGGAATAAACCGAGGGCGGCTACTCACCAGTGTATGGCCAAACCGGCACGCAAGCCCCCTAAGGATCAACACCCGGAAAATATGCACCTCCCCCAAAACACTCAAGGCAAGAGAAGCATGATGCAGGGTACGGCAGTGAGAATGTACGAGCCCTAGAATCTACCGCATCACAGAATCATAGAGAGTCATGCAATGGCCACGTATGTGCCAGAGGGCATTCCTGGTGTTGTGATGTGAGTTGTTTCCGTCCATTTGTATAGCTTACCGTGACCACTCGGCCGTATCCATGCTCGTGCAGATCCCTTATGCGGGCCCATTTGGCGTCGGAGCACTGACGGTTGGTGGATCCATCCACCAGCAGCTGCTAGACGGCTGCCACGACGTCCCGGGTGCTTGCTGGGGTGCTCTGCAATTTTTCTGCAAACGCTAGAGTTTTCTCGGTGGATTGGCTCTCGAGCCTGATTTGCATGTTTTGCATTGTCTGTCCACCGATCAATGCCGGACTTGTGCGTGTGACCAGTCGTAGCGTCCGGCTCGAGATTCTGCATCTCTAGGTTCAGACGGTGTTGCGTTTGGATGCCTGTGCGCAGAGTTGCGGCCAAAACAGTGGTTTTGAGTTGGTTTTAGGACAAACTGACACTACCGCGTGCGTCACCCGCTGTGTGCCGCGGCAGGTATTTGTTGGTTTGTGTGGCTTCCACCCGTCACGACCGACATCGCTAGTTTACCGATATACCCACATTTGGGGTATATCTTAGAGGAGGGCGTGACGACACGACGGGCCTCCGGACTGCACCGAGACTTCTCCAGCACGTATGATAGCGTCGGCGAGACGCGGTCGATGCGTTCTGGTAGCCCTGTGGGCTTGTCGGGAGCTAGGAGAGTTTTCTCGGTGCGTTGAGACCCGCGCACCCGGTGGACTATACCGGTGCGACGAGGAGACCCGGTGGCTGTACTAGCGCTTCCGATGTTCGGAAAGCCGTGTGTGATGTCTGGACGTTGATTCTGAGATTTTCTGGCACTGCTCCAATTTTCTCGGTGGTCGAGACCCGGGCACTCGGAGAACTGTTCCGGTGCCTCGAGGAGACCACCGTTATTGTTATTGTGGTGTACGCAGTGTGTTCTCCCCACTGACTCATTTGGGCTCAGCGGGGGTGACGGGGCCCGGTGCGGCTAGCTGCCGGCGTCCCTACTTAAACCCGCTAGGGGCTCATTTGTACTCTCTCCTTGTTCTTTACATTCAGCGTTCCAGACTTAGCCAAAATCTTGTCGTCTTGCATCGCACTCACACACAGAGCTCATGTTCGTTTTTGCATGGGCCTGCATGCCCTCCATGTCGTAAAAGACATCTTCCTCCTCATCACACGGCGTGTCACATTTGTGACAGTGTCCATGTTGACATGGACACATGTACATCTTCACATGTGAACAGGCCTAGGTGCCCATTCCTTTCAAGTCAGGAGGATGTATGTGACACCGGTTCCAGCCAGGAAGGATGTCACTTGATCCATAACACCAGGCTCCGGCGTTAAAATGAGACATATGAAGTGAACTCGTGTGGAAGAGAATGAATTACAGGACGTAGGGAGTCTTCTATAGCACTACATGTCTGTACAAGATCCTTGAATTCACGTTTTGGGAGTCCTTATTTGGCATATTTCATTGAGTGTACTGTTTGACATCACATTGGCCTCGTGTAAACACTTGTTAACGAAAAACCAAGTAAGATATGGAAGAGACATTTCTTAACCATCAAAATTTCTATGGCATCCGTGTGCACAACAAAGCCACCATACCCCAACTGCTTCTATCCCTACTACTGTCCTAGCTCTTCAACACTTATCCTTCTTCACAGTAGTCCTGGCTCAGTGACATTCCTTGTTGACCCAGTGTTGGAGGTCAAGCACCATCCTACCATTCCCAATTGCTCCTTCCAGTTGTAACCATGTGTGCTCCCAAGTGGACCACCTTGGCCATGACCTGCAACACACAAAGGACGATGTTAAAGCTTCAATGAGTAGCTTGGACTTGTGAGAGACTGACAAATGAACAAAACAACATGCCAAACTTACATTTCAGAACACATCGGGCTCGTCATCCCACTCTTCTGTGCACTCCTCCCAGCCGCCCATGACCCACCCCTATTGCTGCTCACGAAAAGTTCTTGCCTCCCACTACCTTTGCTGCTGCGGGTCAGTGAATTGGTCCCCAGCCTCCTGCTCCTCCTCGTCCGAGTCCGTAAGACTGTGTCTTTCAGGGTCGTAGATCTCTTCTTGAGCAGAGTCATATTCCGCGGCCTCGGGGTCGTACTCATCGTCGTCGTTGACGGCACCACTCTGTCCTCGTACCCTTGCAGTCGCCGCAATGACTGCAGAGGCTGGAGCAGCAACTCTGCGTGCAGTTTTGGTTGTGCTCTTGCGTCCTGCCTACCCCGCCCATCCCCAGCCTGAGCCAATCCCCAACGCGTTGGTGCCTGGACTGTCGTCATAAAGTAGATTAACGGTTTCTACTGCTGTGCTTGTAGCACGTGAGACTGAGGCATTGTTGCGGGGGGTACCAGTGGCAGTTGCCGCTACTTCTGCTATAGCTGTTGCAGCTTCCTCTTCTGCTTATGTCTCGGGTGGAGGCCACCTACCAGCATAGGCCTCATCCCTCATGGCTGCTTCTGCTTGATGAAGCCGGTGTTGAAGAGAATTGGCTGCTGCCTCAGCAGCAGGAGCCACAGCAGGCTCTTTCGTACAATTCTTCGTCGTGTGGCCCTTTTGGCCGCAGCGGGGACAGATGTAGTTCTGACGACGCTTGTCCTCGCGATCCCACCTCGCGCTCTTTGGCCGTCCTGCTCCGCTTTTAGGTCTAGGCTGCGACCACAGTACTCCGTCTGGGACTTTTAGCGACGCTGAGTTAACGCCTAGCATGGGGAAGTTGTAAGTGCGCATGTATGCCATGCGTGTGAGTCCAACGTCGCATAGTGCCTCCACCTGCTCCCCACGGCCGATGATGAATGTGCATGCATGTGCACAGGGCTGGCCCCACTCCTTCCACGCACCGCAACTGCACGTAGGGTCCTGCACGTTCACCATGTGGGTCCGGTTACTTGGCCCTGTTACGCTGTAACTCTGGGGCCCTTCCTCCATGACGTCGTAGTTATTGGCTAAAACCCTGCTGTTGAGCAGTCGCTTTGCCGGCGTCGGTGCAAGTTGTCCTTCGCATGACTTTCTCACTTTGTGCCTATCTGCAAGGAGGCGCTGCACCCACGTTTACAGGGACACAAAGTAGTAGAAGAGGGAAAATTTTCTGCACTCGACAATGCGGGCGTTCAAAGACTCCGCCGCGTTCGACGTGGTGTGTCCAACACACCCGAGAGGACAGTACAACCTAGCCCACTATTCCTTGAGAATGCCGCCCAACCCGTCTGCTCCCAGAAGGTACACTGTAGCGCGGGAGTTGACAACACACACTTGTTCTTCACACTTCCATTCGGCTGGTGTGAGCGCATGTACCAGCCGCCAGAACCAGTATCCGGCTTGCTTCCCGAACTTCTGCCTTATGTTCTGCCGCAAGTGGTAGCAGCAATAGGTGTGGTGTGCCCCTGGCAGCTCCTTCTCCACTGCGTTCAACAAACCTTTGTCACGGTCTGAAATGACGATGGTACCCTTTTGTGCGGTTGTGGGATACGCAATGGCAAGATGCTCCTAAAACCATTTCTAGTTGTCTTTGTTCTCGCCCTAAACCATGGCCCACGCCATGGGCACAGCGTTTTCGTTGGCATAAAAAAACTGGCTGAAGAGGAGGACCTGTTTGTGCCCGTTCTTCAGATGCGTCCCGTCCATCGTGAGGATGCGGCGAGCGTGCTGGAACCCCAAGACAGTGGCACCAGGTGCGATGAATGCCCGGATGAAGATGCCATCCTTGGTTGCCTCTGCCACGGCATGTGTGTTCTGGTCCACACGCTTCAGATGTACAGCATACGAAGGACAACGTTAAAATCATGTTGAAAAAAACTTCAAAGAATGCAAAACAGCTACTAAGACCATGACAACATGTCGTACCGCGTCACAGTACAGAGGGAAAAGACTCCATGATAAGGCTTTGGGGCCGATGAGATTTTCCTGCGCCTTTGTCTTCGTCGGGTACATGGTGTTTTTTTCCACCGCCTTGCCAGTTGCTTTCTGCACCACGGCTGACAACGTCTTCACATCAGCTATCGGGTTCCGCTTCAGCGTTGACTCAATCTGCCGCGCCACCCACTTCACAGTCTTTGCCGAAACTCCTCGATCAACTCACGGGACACACTTGTGTCCGTCGACAAACTCTGACACTACGACGGTGGCGCCGTTTGGAGCCACATGGACACAGAGAAGCCAAGGGTAATTTTTGTCCTTGAACTGCCCACATCGTGTAGTGAAGCGCGTCTTCTCACTGCGTAGCCAGCGAATAGTCATTCAGTTCATGATGGCGTAGTCATCCACTACTGCACGTGCCTCCGCCATGTCTCATAAGGACATGCCTGCAGGAAACTTAGGCTCGGCCTTGCGGCACTTTGGGGCCACACCCGACGCCTCATCGTCTGAGGACACTACACCAGAAAGAAGGACAGGGCAACGTTAGACAGACCAAAAATGAAAAATATCAGACCACAGGAACAATTGGGAAATAATGTTTACCAGTAGCATGACTCGGCCGAGACAGCCTCAGAGTGTCTCTTGCTTGTTCTGGAGAAATGAGGAGCACCTGAGCACGCTGCTCATGCTCAAAGTGCTCGTCATACATGAGGCTTTGGGTGAATTGGGTGTGGGGCACGAGACCTGGCTCGTTGAGGTGAGGGCGTGTCAGACCACGCAGTTGAGAAAGCACAGGAACGTCGCCTGACCTACGCCTACGCAACGCTGCCCAATGTAACTGGACAGCCATATTGGACGCCGTGGGTACAATACATGTAAATTTGGAAATAAATACACGAGATCACCACGCTCATCGGGCTCACAGGGGTCGACATCCGTGTCCATGGCGCGCGGTACCGTTGCGTGGTGGGAGTATCAGAAGCATGACGGTGCAGTGGACCCTACTGTCGAGAGCGATCGAGAGCAGGGTCCAATGCGAGAGCACAGGACAGCGTGGACAGGATTCGAGAGTCTCTCCGCCATTCGATGACACGACGTGTGTATGCTACATAAAATAGACATAGTGGCACGTGTTTGCGGGGGTTGACCGTCTCCCGTACATGCACGCTGGCCCAGTCGATGTGTCGCACTGCGACACATCTAGTTGGCGCGTGGAACGTCGTGCAAACGACGCATTGTGAATGGTGGACGGGACATCTCGGACAAGGTTGACAGGCTGGTGGCTGCAGACAGCGACGGCCAGCGAGTCCACAGTATCGGCCCTTGCTATCCGTTGTAAGTGCGTATGTGAAGGTTGGTTTTCGTTAGAACAAGTTCGGTCCTCCGTGAATATCGGTAACAAGTACATGGTGTCCGACGACTTCCAATTGCACAAATGTTATCCCCCCGTAATACGAAGGCTGTTCGGTGGGGTCGCTGTCATGTTACACATTCAACAGGAGACTATTGGATGATGTCATTTTCCTTCAACAAAGCGACGCCATTTAGTGGCGGACAGCTCTCCAAGCAGGGACAGTCGTAATTTACGGAAACTAGAGTCCAACATTTTACCCAAAGAATAATTACCCCCATGTCCACTTATTTCAAATAATAAAGCCATGCCAGTATTCCGGAGTTAAAACGTCCGTTCTGGACATGGGGATGTTAATGAGAAGTCCACTGGATATGGGGTGTTCCTTTTTTAAAGTGCTGGATATGGGGGACATAATTTTCCGCTCGTGGATATGGGAGGGTCCGCCCTTCGGGAATGTGGATATGCGGGCTATTTCGCCCTATTGGGAAAGGCTCATAACTTCATAACTAAAATAAAATCAGAAATGAAATCCCACAATGCTACACATTACCGTGCAATCAACGTCATGGATGTTGAAGAAAGTGTATGAATATATTTTCTACGAACGGTCCTTTACCATTGTACACCAATACGTGGCTTTGGCCGTAAAAATTCGTTTTTTAACCTTATCATCTCATGAAGTTGTACATCAATATTGAATGTGTCTTTGTCTAACATTGACCATATCAAACAAAGTTTGATCTCATGGTAAAATCTTATGACGTCCTATTCCTTCTTCAGTAGAAATAAGTGTATTATGAAGACTTAGGTTGTTCATGACCATATGGTGTACACCCAAGTCCTCCAATTTTTTTCCTCCCACGGTAATGTCTACAATCCACATGAAATTCTCATCAAATGCAGGACACATGCACATGAAATGTACATGTCTCATGCATGAGTCGCGTGAGATTGTACTGAGAGTATGTGCTCTTTGAAGATTAGTCCTTTGTGTGTGGGGAGCACAATCAGAGTAGAAAGATAAAGTTAGTAATAGTCTGGAAAAGGAATTGAAAAACATAGGTTATTCAGAACTAGCGATGTCGAAGATATTTAAACTTTCTCGCTGGCTAGTCCTAGCTTCAGCCTACTTCTCTCTTAGCTTACCATGACAAATTACTACCATCTTCACTCGGTGTCCTACAGGCACCTAACGGCTGGTGTGAAAAATCCCTGGCCATCCAATTGTTCCAATTGACCGTCCTTCTTCATCCATGTGCTCCCGCAAAATACATGCGTTTTGCTTCGACGGGCTGCCGCATTTTCTCGATGCCTCTTTCTGATGAGTGCGGTTGTCCCATTTCACATGAAACCAGTGCTATTATAAATGTTGCACGGTCGCAGACATTGTTTTGGCCTTTGCCATTGACCATGGTAAATTTTTAGCATTGTCCTCCAAGTGTGCTTCTTAACAAATAGCGTATCCATGACGCATTTACCAAGAGGGTGAAAGCCACCCTCGTCTAGTGTGTTCAAGAAGCTGTATAAAGCAATGAGAAAAACATTATTTTTGCATGTGCGACACACCAATGCTCAATCGCTTCTTGCTTGCTTGCTCTCTCCCTCCTCCTATTGCATATGCGGTCAAGAAGAATCAAGATTTACCGGGTGCAGAATAAACTATAATGAAAAACATGTGTGGATAAACCAAAAACTTGGACAAAGCCTCAGAGAAGTCTGAAAAAAGGGCACCTTCTTACATTCACCACCATGTCAGAGGCGTAATGTTCTAGCCCGTCTGAGATACTCCTGAAGAACAGTGTTGGTAACTCCAACGTTGATTTTGGCTTCTTGTTTCCATTAATTTTGCTCAGGTAGATACCCTATCGACTACACCAGAAATGCATGCAAATGTCCCCTCTGGTCGTACTGGTATGCAAAAGGTTGACTCAAAATAATATTAGTACGAAGAAAAACGCTTGTGGACATAGGGGAATTCCACACAAAGACTGAATTCGATGTTTGTACTACACACAAGGACATAAATATTTTTTGTTCACGGTTTAGTCTCGACCTCCTCCGTGCGTCAACAAGTCGACTTGCGGGTGTTTGAACTTTCATGTTCGAACCTAGTACTAGAGCGAAGCGAGCGGTGCACATGCAAATGTCCAGGGCTCTGTGGAGTCCCATTGAGCCGAATGACGTGACACTGATCGATTGCGAAAACCGAGCCTTCACATGGCTTGGTCTGTCACGAAGGAGCAATAAAGCCACGAAGAACGGAAAACTTGAGAAAATTAAAATGTAGGCAAATCAAGGACAATAACCAACTAACTCATGTGAAATCTGGACAAATGCAAAAAATTGGTCAATTTGTCTTTAAACACACCTTTAAGATCCTAGTACGGTAGTCGGATGTGGAGATATCTTGTAATCCTAGAAGAACGTTTCGGGATCAACATTGGCACAAAGTGGAGGGATGTGGAACTCCAAATGGATGGCCTCATTGCTTCATGAGGCTGAAGCTCAAGCTTGCAAGACATTGCCGATCCCTTTTCCAATACACCAAATAAACCTACTCATCATACCTTGAGCTTAAATATTCCAACTCCCATCATTTGTAGGTTGGCAAAGTTCAGCATCATTAGATCACCCATATTAAAGTCCTCTACGAGGTGATATCAACCTAGCAGTTGAATTTCTTACTTCTATGCCTTCAACATGCGTTTCTACACCATGTCCCTTTTGGTTACAAACATGGGAGTAATTTACTACAGAATCAAAAGAGAGGGTCTTGTAGCAAGGGAGGCTATGCTCAAAGGCTGGTGGTTGACAAAGGATGACTTTCTTGTTGGCATTGACACAGCCAAGTTGTAGGTAGATTGTCTATTTTAAGATTCTCCTCCCGATCCGGTGGGACCACGATCTACACTAGCTACTCAAAGGTTTGATTTGTGCACTCTATGTACACATTGCTCTATACATGCTATATAAAGGTCAACTGTACACGTGTTCCTAGCTTCTCCATGAGATTCCTCCAAAATCATAAGATGAAGCATAGATGATGATTTGTAACTACTTACTACAACCCATGTAACTTGATATGATTGGGACGGATTTGAGTCGTCTAAGCGCTAGCGATACCTTCTAGACATGCGATGAAATATTCCATCTTTGAGAATCGATCAACCAAAACCAACACCGTGTTCTTGTCCCTTTTTTAGGGAAGCTTGATGACGTAGCCGAGAAAGATGGTTGTCTTTGACCGTTGTGGTATTGGAAATGGTTGTCACCTACGTGATATATTGTTCCTTAGTGCCTTCATACCCTACTGCTTTTTGATTTCGATATTAAATAATTATTTAGGGACAACGAATTCATTTATTCGGCTACAGGTACAAAATTGTTGGGCTTAAAACAAATACCATTTATTAATTGGTCATGTGAGGTCGAGACAGGTTTTTTAGTTTTCATCCTATACATTGTGATCGGTGTTCTGGCACTTTGTTTTGGCGTTTCGGTCATGTTTGCTGATTTCGCTCCGCTTGTCGCGACGTTTACTTGGTCGTTGGTTGTGAGATCGTGCGCACGGATCTGGATCATGTAAAGGGACAATTCTTTTTAGTGAGAAATAGACACGAGACATAAACATCGGCAGAAAAAGAGCACACCGGTCACACAACAATGTCTTCGTCCTTGTACCCCTGCATCTCAGGCTCGGACATGAAGCTAACGTAGTCCTTTGCAGCTGCGGACTGGAAATCTGGGTCGTAGACCTTGGTAAATCCGCTAGCTCTCCATGCATTCTGGACTAGCTGACTATTCACACGCAGGTGAACCCACCCGCGCATCATCCATCTGACAGACGCATCCTTGATGTGACGCATGCCCAAATTCACTGTGTCGCTGTCTGCAAGGCGTTCACCCACGTATGAACTGTACGCGGTGGAGATCTCGGCCTTGAAAGGACGTTGGAATCCGACATCTGCCGACTGCAGCTTCGAGGTACATCCGGTGGGGATGTACACCAAGATGACCCATGGGAAGAGCTCGGCAACCCACGCCTTGAATGACTCCGAGGCGTGCGGGCGCCACACGTCAAGGAAGAGGAGGAGGCGTGCATGCTCGGTCGACAGCCGCTGTTCCTTACACTT
Source organism: Penium margaritaceum (assembly GCA_023375785.1). Lineage (NCBI taxonomy): Eukaryota > Viridiplantae > Streptophyta > Zygnematophyceae > Desmidiales > Peniaceae > Penium > Penium margaritaceum. Next base: position 180,292 of record SZWC01001456.1, read on the forward strand.
GGTGATGAAGTAGGGCTCCAGGATCATCGAGAACCACTCCTTGTGGTCTCCACGCTGGCCCAGTGGTCTGGGGTGTGGGTGAAGTGCCACCCGAGGTTCTTGAGGGTGAAGTCGGAGTTCTCGCCACGTGGGTGACAAGCATTGGTTTTTCCGGTCCAAATGACCTGAAGTGGCAGCACCTCCCCGTCGAGGGAAGAAGCAACAAGCGCCGTGACTTGGCACTTGTCCTCCTTCCCACACACCTTGACCTCCGCTGACCCCTTGGGAGCGTAGGTGTACCGAGGGGCGGGGACGAGCTGGACCCCTATATGATCTGCGTTCGCAATGAAAAAGTCATGGATTTTGTTGAGGCTGATGAGAAACGCCACACGCTTCCCAGTCAACTGGAAGCTTCTGCGATGTTGTTGTACCGCAACGCCATGACCACTGGAGTTCATCGGCGACGAACTTCCGACACCAGCTACGGCAAAAAAAATCGTCGACATTACGGCCGTCGATCTGGAGAAGGCCGCGCTCTCTCAGGATGCCATGCACCTTCTTGCAGATGGTGATGCTCAACAATGGTGTGCCGGCCTGACGCATCTGGATGAGCGTGCGGGTAATCTCATTTTTTAGCTCCGGATGCTCAGAGAAGTAGGATCGCCGCCCGCGGCTCCCCTGCATCCTTGATGTCATCTTTTCACATTCTTCGATCGGTGCCAAAGGAGAGCTCGATAGCGTTGGAACGTAGATGGATCGCAGACGTTGAGACCCAGGCTCGTACCAACCACGAACAGTCAACAGAGCCAGCTTCTCGTAAATCAATGGCTGGTGCGGCAGGCGGTAGTGTTGGCGGAGGTGGTGTATCGCCTTGACAACGCTGCCGCACCGAATGACAGAAGCATGGATGATGGGCACGTGTTCGAGCCCATACCAATCCATGTATTTCCCGCGCTTCCCAGTTGACTCTGTGCTGGATGATGAGGCTGGTGCAGGAGGTGCAAGCGGGAGCTCGAGCGCGTTGTTGATGCCATCAGCAACAATGGCGGCAGCATCTGCGACACAGACGTCTGCGAGCTCCTCCACGAGCGCTTGCACCACAGCGCATTCAACCACGTCTCGACGAGCGTCTGGAACGCGGCTGTCATCCTGACTCGAGGGGTCTCCTACATCAGATGCTGGTTCGGCCTCGTCAGCTGCGTCATTGCATAACTCTGCTTCTTCGTCATCGTCGCTTGGTGCTTCGTCAGCTTCATCATCGTCAGACTCGGGGTCAGAAAAGATCACGCGTCTTCCCGTGCGGTGAGGGAGACGTTCATGGGCGCTCTCATGAGGATCTCCATGGCCTGTGCCCGTGGTTGTAGGCACGGTCGACTTGGAGGGTGCAACGGATGGTGGAAGCACCGTGACGTGCTTCCTTGGCCTGCCAGGACCACGTCGTGTCCTATGTGGTGCAGCGGGCTTTGGATCTACCAGCGCACGTTTAACACGCTCGCGATGCTCTTCTGGAGTCACCTTGCCTTAGAAAGCCTCGAGGGTCGCCATGTTGTTTGTCGACTGGATAGACACAAAATCTAGCACTGCATCGTCGAGCCTGGCGCGCCTCCTACAGGCTGCATGAGGAAGCTGTCGTGACGTGACACGACACGACATCTGTGACACGGCTAATGCCAACAACGAAAACAAAACTCCAACGGTCGACGCGCGACTTGCGACCGTTATGTACATTCCGTTCTCGGATTCAGAGTTTTGAATGTACGCGGACCGTCGCTTGACGAGAGTCGAGACCGCTCTCTGAGGAAATTAATTTGCCATACAAGACGAATTCATAACAACATACGATACCCATTTTGTCCCAAAACAAATACCATATAATGATTAAAAAGGAGGGAAAATCATGAATACATCATGTAAGTTATTTCAAAAGGCGAAATAACAAAGCAGTAGGGTATGTTGGCACACATCATAATCTCTCACAAACCTCTCATAATTATTCACCATTGACGAACACCAATACTGGTATACCAGGTTATTGAGATTCCTGTAGAAACCAAAGAAAAGACTGAATGGGACGTATACATCTTAGTCTCGGCCGTAGCTTCTATGCCTCCAACTAATTTGGATCCATGGGAAGAATTCTATAACTCAAGATATGCTTAAGAAAGCCCACCATTGGCTTCTTAAACTCACACTTGGAGAGCTTATTAATAACATTTTCCTTTGGAATATATACAACATCCACTGAACATGTTACTCATGCTCTTCCAGTGTCTAAGATTGGGTGTGGGTGTTGTCAAGGAGTACCACCAAGAACTAGTTTAGGTGAAAGTGGAAGATTCTGTTCATAAGGCTCTGAAATGTTTTCAAAGCATTAGTCAGCTGAAATAGTACAATGAGACACTCAAAATGGTTGTATTACATTACAAAGTCTTTCTTCTCAACATCCCATTGTTCAATTTGGACGTGATGGTATCCCAAGCACAAATCAATCTTGTTATAGAACTTCGCTATCCTCATTTGACAGAATAGTTTGTCAACATTAGGCAAAGGATACATGTTCTTGATTATCAGGTTTTCCAGTGCATTTTAGTCCATGCATATATGCAACTCCCCCGTATTTTCCTTTTAAAAGAGGATCGGTGCAATATACAACGGCCGTGACGACATGATGAACCCTTACGTTGTTAGCTCCTTGAACTACTCTTTTAGCTCGCTCAGCTCATTGTTCCTAATACGATAACAACGTACCGTTGGAATCACACCCGTAACGTGTTCTGTTTTATTTTTGATATTCTGTTCGGGTGATAAACCCTTTTGTAGCTAAATAAGAAACACAATAATGTAGCTCTCTAGCACTCCATTGATACCTTTTAGATAACTCTATTAGCAGTGGTTACTTGTGATCCTCTCTTCTTTCTTGGCTCCTGCTAGTGAAACATCTACCTCATTGGCGTCTCTTTCTTCCATATCCACACAAGAAACATTTAACTTCCTTACATTGACAACGCTTAAGCTGCACGTACGTTAGCTACGGTACCTTTTTTTCTAAGAGTCCAAGTCCCTATTCACAAAGATGAGACTAAAAAACTCTGATTTTTTCTACTTTTATCAAGCTCCACACCTGTTCCATAGCACGGTTCCGGCACTGAATCCAGTCACGTCCCAAAACGGTGTTAAAGGCACCCAGTGAGCACCTGAGAAAATTCATCTTGTATGGTAGCTTGCCTTAAAGGACCCTCAGAGATTTGACAAGAAATCCACACTTAAACTTCCCTTATACCAGCTTGGCCTTTGTGGGATTCCAAGGTAGCCGTGGTAACCTTGCCCTCGTTTTGCAACGGACGTTGAAAAACATGTACGATGTATCATATTCCAACATTAAGAATCTTTGTCGACGAGTATGGCACTCCTCATTGCTTGTAATTCTTTTTTAATATTTTGACTCTTAGGTGGATCTATGGAATGCTCACGCTTCCTTTTCTCCACAATAATACACGTGATAGCTCACTAGTTTTCAATGGTGTTTTGAGGCTCTTGTTTGGTGATCTGGAAGAAGCTTTTCCGAAAGTTGGTCATCCTCCACTCTCTCCTGGTTGTTGTTTCATGGTTCTTCATCATTTCTTGTGGTGTCTAAGCTATTCGTAGCTTCAGAAAATCCTGCTACACAGCTTGCTCTCTTGCTGGCCTCCTTCTGTAGCATCAATCTCCATTGGATCAGTGTCTTCATGCTGTCACCAACATAAACAATTGACAACTTGTCAGGAAAACTGCCATGATGGTCGTGTAACATGTTGAAGTGCTGTGGAGACACCGTAATTGCTTGGATCTCAATGACATCATTAAATGCTAATGTGCACAAAATCTTGTTCTTGATGTCGTCATGGTTTTTTTCTGCCATCTTACTCATGTCTTCGATTTTGAGCACAACACCAATAGACGACGTGTGTACTCATAGAACAAGCCAACCTTCTTTAGTTTCTTCAACTTAGTACATGAAACCATGGAGGCATTCACAAGATCAAAACAATGTGAGATTCCTGCTCAAAAATTCCCATTTGTTGGCATGTGTGCTTCAACTTGCCTCGCTTCTGGCTACCATAATACGCCATGTTGCATACCCATGCCTTTACCTCCACCTCCAGTGGCACATAAATTCAGCTGCTTGCACCACTCCTATGCTGCTACGTCAAGCAATATCAACGTAAATGACACTCGTATAGCATTGTCCTTTTGAGAATGACTTAAAGTTCCAACGTGTCCAGACAGACACAAATGTAGGTCCATATGCTCAAGGAGTCTGTTAAGATCAAATTCAAAGGCTCTAGAACTGCTCAGTCCCAACTTGCACCTAGTGGCTAGTGCCAGCGTTGATGTATCCAACTTGAGGATAGGTCTTGATCCCTTCACTCTTGCACTATCGACATGTGCTGCTTGAACAGGCCGCCACGTTAACTCAATGCCTCTTGGCAGTCGGTGTAGTTGTCCTCTTTTGTATGCTACTGGTGGTACTAATTCTGTCGCATGGTCGTAATCATTTTCTCGGCCTTCAACATTAATCATGGTTGATGTCAAGAATTCTCCTCCCAGTGTGCCCCTCGACGGGTAGTGTATTCGTGACGCTTCTCGTCGAGAGGGTGAAAGCTGCCCTCGTATAGCATGTTCAAAATGCCATGCAAATTTACAATAACAATAGGCTCATGGCTTGTGGGCAAACCTGTGTTTGCTCTCTTGCTTTGTTTCTCACTCGTCCCCCCTCCTTCTCACGTCAGCAATTAATCAGAGTCAAGCTTGTATATGAGCCATTTATTTGAAATTCAAAAAAATTCCCGGATTATCTTGAAACTCGGAAAAAGAACCTTTGACACGTCAGAAAAACAAGGGCATATCGGCACGATGTAAGTCTCAAAATCATGTTAATGAGGTAAACTATGTTTTGCGCTGTTATCCGTTCTCTTTTTGGACAGACTAGTCTTCCTTTGAAGGTGTCCAGATCTGTAAGTAATTGTTATGAAGCCTTTGAATGCCAAGCATGTATTTTGAATTAATTCGGAAAGAAGTTGAGGAACAAAAAACCACAAATGTCACTGTCTTCTTTTAGGATGTAACATGTTTGCTTGGATTCAAATAGAATAGCTTGAGAACATGTATGCCATCTCATGATGACAATGAAGTGTGACTACGCATACGAGAGAAATCCTATCACATAGTTTTTCGTCTCGCGTACAGGATGGTCGATTAATGATGTTGTAGTATTTCAGATAATTTTGAGTCTTATGAAGCCGTTGACCTTCACCTCTAGAGTGAGTTAAATTCTTTTTTTCATCGTCCTCCTTGTCGGGCCTTACAGTCCCATGGTGACATTTTGTACAATCTCTGTCTTTACGTCAAAGTTCATTATTATGTTCTTATGTTGAAAACACTAGAGTTTTATGGAAACTTTGTCTTGTGCATGGCACATGCACGGTTCAAGTGCATATGTTACAGACAAAGCAGTTTCATGAATGTATATTTGATTTGATCTTTACTTTTATTTTTTATAACAACTGGTAATGAATACACGTCATTGTTTACAGTCTTACTCGAGCACCTAAGGGCTCATGAGAGTAAGCACTCGACATGTAGGAGCTTGACATGTGGACTTGCTTTTTATCAGGTGTTGCACAAATACATACGGGGTCCTTAGTTTTCAGTACAAAGAACTACAACTAAGGATGTTAGTTCAAAACAAAATGAAATATCGCATAATATCAGTTTTGTTTCGCTTCACTGTTGAAGTCAAAACGAACCAAAATTAGGCCAACCCCCGTCGTGCTGAAGTCAAAGCGAAACTTCGACATGTTGAAGTTTGCGGAACGTTTGGCCGAAGTGGAAATTGACCTTTGTTTCATTTCGTTTCATTTCGTTTTGACTCCTTCCGCCAAGATACAAGTTCGGTTGCCTCGAAATGAATCGAAATGGATCGAAATGAACCAACAGTCCAAATGCTAACTTTCAAAATGAGGAATACATGGATCAACAAGGTTTAAATATTTGTAAAAATGAAAAATAGATATTGGCTTAAAACCTAACCGTTTACGTATTCTGAATGGTGATGCTCTTCTTACAGAAACTTAGGATTTTCATTCTCTAAACATCATCCGCTCTGTATCAATTGCTAAGAATATTACGGGCGACCTGTGCCACATATTGTGTTTGGATGGCCAGATGAGGGCCGACTCGGTTGCCTGTCGAGGTGATGGCATTTTCAGTCGGCCATCATTGGTCGAGCAATTACGCCAAAAAGGTCTTCCCACGGGCGAACTCCATGAGCACTATTGGCGGCCGACTCGTTTATCGAGTCGGTTGCCAATAAATCAATATTGCAGGCGACGGTGGAAATCGGTCATTGAACCATCCGCCAGTGACTGCGGCGGGTGGTTGGACGGCCGATGAAGCGGCGGTCACAACAACGGGTCGAGCGTCAGTCGCCGTCTGGGTGGTCTGCACGGCATGGAGCCACCGTCGATAATGGCACCGGCCAGTGCAAATGTTGGCATTATTGATGGTGGCATCAATAATGACACCGGCTTGTGCGGGCGGTATCATTATTGACGGCGGTGTCGATAATGGCGCCGACCGACTAGTGCCGCGGGCGCCTTTATGTTTGTCAATGCAAAGACTTCGTCCGCGTTGCTGGTGCCTCTGTATCACTTAAAAAACTTCCAGTTGCTTCCTCACATCACTTAGAATTCGACTTCAATTTCTTTTGCGAAAGACAGGCTAAAATTCTGACTCAACTCACACATGTTTGACACACTCTGACTCAGACACACAGACTCAGACTTAGTGTCATATTTAGGCTCACTTGCCGATGTCCACTCAGTTGCAGCGGCACCAGCAAAGATAAGAGCAGCTGTAGTGAAAGCGACATCAATAGGGGGAAATCAGCAACGGTATTGACAGGGGGAAATCTGTAGCAACATTGACAGCAGCAACAAGTATGATTGTGCGCCAATAGCAGCAATAACGATGACTATGGCGACAACGATGATTACGGCAATAGCGGCGACTAGGTAAGGTTCCATGCATGGAGTTGTGCATGGATGACTACATGGACTTCTTCATGCATGCACCCCATGGTTCCATGCATTGCAACCAAATTCCTTGTGACAGCGGATATAGCGGCGACTAGGTGTGTTTCCATGCATGGGAGCACAACGTATGTGAACACGCATGTCAGTATCATAATGCACACAAAAAACTAAGCACATGCCATGCATGCATTACATTGCATCTCATGCAATAAAATTTATGCATGCATGAATGCATCTCATGGTTCAGGGGAACATAATTCATGCATGGATGAATGAATGCATCCCATAGTTTGGTGCGAAAGATCTTATGTATGGATGGATGAATGCATCTTATGGTTTAGTGCAACAGAATTTATGCATGGATGGATGAATGCATCCCATGGTCTATGGATTTAACTTCTACGTTGCATGGTGCATGCATGGTACATTGCATGCTTTGCATGCCACTGAATGCATGGATGGGATGTGAAACGTCTATGATGCATTATGCATGTAACATCTACATTGCATGCATGCGTGGTACATTGCATGCCACATAATGCATGGACAATCAAACTTGCATTACAACGCATACTTCCAATCACAATGCATGCAGATGCTGATCATGGGGCCTCGTGGGCTCGGACGTGGCTGTGCCAGCAAGGCCAAGGGGGCAGAAGGCGTACTGGCGGCTCGCGACCGCTCCATAGGTGGCCAAGGAGCAGCACCCCTCCCATCCACGAGACTGCCCTTGGTGTGGCGCTGTAGTTTAAGGACCCCCTCTTCCCAGATGTGTCCGAGAAGGTGCAAAAACCTAAGCCAAAAATTCCTCCACGCCATAAAAAAAGGCGAAAGCAGCTACCGGGCAGAAACTGCCTTGTCATACCAACACCACACTTTTATGCAAAAGAGGAAGCCCAGGACTTCAAGGTACTTCCAACGTTTGGCACCGAGGACATTGGCGAGGATGGAGACTTCGAAAAGGAAAACATCATGAGTATTGGTGGAGGGGGAAAGGGAGTGGAGGGTGCACATGGGGATGATGATGAAGGTGAGGGACATTACGATGGTGATGAAGATGGTGGAAATGAGGGTAATGAGGATGAGGAAGGGGATGAGGATGAGGATGACAATGAAAATGGGGGTGATGACGATGGGGATGATGATGAGGATGAAGAGTAACAAGGAGAAGAAGAGGGGAATGAGGAGGGATTGGAGGAGGATGGTGCACGGGAGGAAGAGGAAGAGCCGATGGTCCCAAAGAAGGAGGAGGCCATGTGTGGTTCTAAGAGTATTTCTGTGATGCGCACTGTGTAATGTTGAGGGTAAGATTTGACGTCAACTCGCATGAAAGAAGGAGACACTCGATCCCAACAGCAGACATAGTGCCAAAGTTGGGTGCTACTTCATTGCAAGACCTAGGAAGGAGGATCCAATATATTAGATTGACGTTCCCCCCATACACCTAAAAGCATGTGCACCCAGACAGAGGGACACCGTGCATGGAGAGCCACCTTCAAAGTGGCTAATCACAATAAGGCCCTTCTACTTGCTATGAAGGAGGAGAAGAAAGGGAATTGGAATAACGCCAAGGAAGTTGATCGGCTACGGATAAAAATGAGATGTTGGAAAGGTGAGGTGGGGAAGTGAGGTGGTGGGAAGGTGATGTGGTGGGAAGGTGAGGTGGTGGGAAGGTGAGGTGGTGGGGAGGTGAGGTGGTGGGGAGGTGTGGTGATGGGAAGGTGAGGTTGCCCAGATTTGGGGAAAGGATAATGCGGGGTGAAGTAGCGGTGTAGCCTGTTTGGGAAGAGGGACAAGGTGGGGCAGTCCCTCGATGGGATAATGCATGGAGTAGGTTTGGGGGTAAATGGNATCGGCTACGGATAAAAATGAGATGTTGGAAAGGTGAGGTGGGGAAGTGAGGTGGTGGGAAGGTGATGTGGTGGGAAGGTGAGGTGGTGTGAAGGTGAGGTGGTGGGGAGGTGAGGTGATGGGAAGGTGAGGTTGCCCAGATTTGGGGGAAGGATAATGCGGGGTGAAGTAGAGGTGTGGCCTGTTTGGGAAGAGGGACAAGGTGGGGTAGTCCCTAGATGGGTAAATGCATGGAGTAGGTTTGGGGGTGAATGGGGGGGGTAGCCCAAGAAGGGGCAAATGGTATGCTGGGTTGGGGAATAATGCTCATGGGGGGATTTGAACCTGTGAGGTGAGTCACAGGAATCAACGTGAGAAGCAAGAGTCTCAGATTTCAGTGACACGTTGGTATGCAGTGATGGGAAAAGGCGCGCCCTCATTATAAGTGGGGCGCGCCTTAGGGCTTAAGGCGCGCCTTACACCTTTTTGTCTTTTTCTCCTACCAGCGCCTTACATGAGCACCGCGGTTTGAAAAAAGAAAACCACGGCTGCGTAGAGCTTCACGCGCCGACGACGATGGGGTCAAAATCGGACTCTAAAAAAAGGCATATCCTCCCCTACATACGGAAAACAACATGTGATGACCATGGTGTGTCTTCCTTGCCAGACGGACATGCCATGCTATGGATGTTATGCTTGCACCATGCTTCTCGCTACCTCCGGCAGTTCTTGAAGCGTCAGGCGTCACGCGTTGCCTACCGTTCGCG
>SZWC01001456.1:236734-256746 GCA_023375785.1 Penium margaritaceum
CCCCAAACATGCACATGCTCATCCACACACACGGTACAAGCGCACCTACATGTAGACACGCGAGCATATAATGGTTCTTGCACAAACACATGCAGGCGGCTTCTGAGCTTCAGCAGCTAATGATCGACGTGCTCAACGACGCCATTCGAGCTGTGTACAAGGAAACATGCCCGCCTAGCGACTGCCTGTGCCCAAAACAATTGGGTGAAACCAGAGCTGCTTGATGGCCTAGTCCACTACCAGTCATCAACTGCTTCATTGCTCGGACAACAGCTCCACCATTTCTGCAGCTTCTGCCATTCACCACATTCTTCCATCAAAATCCCTCCACATGGAATTGAATTTCAACACTTCAAAAAAGAAGCGGATGTTTTTTCCCTGGGCGTTCCATGAACCTTCTGTCATGTCCTCTGAGGAAAATCAAAAGTGATTAAGACCCCATGCCAGCCCGCAATCGCTGTCCGAACCCCCCCCCCCCCCAGCTCTGTCCCTCCCGTTCCCAAGCAACTTAGTTCTGGTTTGAGAGGCGGTGGTATGCCAGATGTCGGGACAATCTTTACCTTTTAGGAGTTTTTATTGTGCATTTGTCACGCATTTTGAGTGAATGTGTGCAGCTCATGCCCTGGGCTACTTGGCCGACCAGGAGGAAGGACTTAAGTTGGAATAATAGGGTTTGGCTTTGCATTGGAGAAGAAACAGGGATGAATAGAAAGAGGAGCATTATGGTGAACAATGGGAAGAGTAGGCAAGGAGATGGTTTCATCTCATCTCTGTCCATCTAGACGTGTACCATTGATTTGCTTCGGTAAACAACTGGTTGGAACTGGTGTACTCCCGTTTTCTGGCTCTACAAAGGTTCACGCTGGTCTAACATAAGATTTAGTGATGGTGAATGACATCTGACATTTTCATTGTGGAAGACTTCACTATTAGATCATATCTTACTATGTCTCAATTTGCACCACTTTTCACGAACACGTTTTTTAGATGAACTCGACTACCCGGGACAAATAATGAACCACTCCGGTTCTGGGGTAAGGTGGGTAACCTGCGATTCATTCGACCAGAGCCCGGTCAAATCCTCGCAGTGACAATTGTTTCCACTTGAGCCTTTGGTTGACGAAATTTGCTTGCTCGAACTCGAGCAAGCACATCAACGGTCTACGACGTCGATGGCGTCTGCTCGGACGCAATAGACGTCCAAGCATCGTTTGTGATTGAGTTCACCGGACGGCCCTCGCTTGTGTACCAAGACAACACTGTGCCAAATAAATACGAGAAGGGCTTTGTGTGTGCCATTATTCATTTAAGGAGTGTTCTAAAACTTGATCATAATTAATCATGTTGCACATTTTGGTGGTAATATGGTTCTCCTATGTTTGACTCCTTGCTTTTCACATAATAAAGTTACGATTACGTTTTGTCGGATCAGGTCTTAAATTGAAAGGTTAAAAAATACATTGGAACGTAATCATAACTCAATCATGTGAAGACCTGATCCGACCAAAGCACTAGTTTTTTTCTTTGATATTGGTCTAGTTACTCCTGCTTGCAACTTAGGTTGCTAGGACAAGAAGGCCGGCAAATAAGCCAGAGGAATAGTGCAAAGCCATGGATCGGAGCAAGCTCACTTCAATGTAGAGACAACTAGAGAACAAGTGAGCAAGTAACAAGGAACCGTAGTGCTAAAGGTCTATTAACCGGCCCACCCACGCGAGGCTCTCAACATGGGACTGAGACAATACCCAGGGATCAAACCCAGCCCTGGAGCAAACGTGCTCTACATGGTTTCTCAAGCCTTGATAATAACGGATAACATGTGTTGGTTTTTGCGCATCTCTCAATGTGCTCTGTTGTGTCCTCCCGGCTTGTGTACATCGTCGTACAGATGACTGACGGCAAGACTCGACGCTGCTAGAGTGTCGTCCGGTGGAGCTGATGCATGCTGAGGCCTACTCCCAGTTCGCTCGAGCCTCCTCCCTCTGGCGACGTGCTCAGCTCCATCGGCAGGCCTCCTCGGCGGTCGGGCCGCCGGCGGTCACTACCAACGTAGATGCTGTCTGCATGCACATAGCACTAGTTCTGACTGTGCCATTGCGTTTGCAGCATCATCCTCTGCCTAGGGTCGATGTCTCTTGGTGCGTGTCACTGTTTGGCATCATGGACCGTCGTAGGCACTGCCTGGGTTCAGGCAGTCATAACTCTTTGCTGTTATCTTTCTAGCTAATTCTGACCGCATGATTGCGTTCGCAGCGTTGGTATTATGGTATGGTCCAGTTTTCAGGCAAAACGGACGACGCCCGGGTTTTGGGCTGTCAGGCGTCTGGCAGGGCTCACCGAGAAAACCCTGCCTGCCAGAAAATAGGTCTAGGACTATTTTGTGATTGGCTGGTTAGCTGAGTAACAAATTCTACACTAGTGGGGGGGAGCTAGAACTTGGAGGGGTCTCCCATTGTTGTTTATTCTTCACTCCTAATCAGTTACTTCCAGTTTTCAGCTACTTTCTGACGTTAACACTGGCGTGCACGTTTATGAGTAACAAATCTAGAGCACTCAGACTTAGACTCTAGAGCAGGAGACTGAGGGGGCAGCTGACTAAGCAACTTGCGTGGAAGCCTGCACGCTCCATCAACACCGCCACTGTCCAAACCTGCGCTCTGGTGTAGTTTCCATTTTGGTATGAGAGGCAGCAGCAGACGACTGGCGTACAGGTGCCTGACTACGCCAGCGGACCCCCCATACACGCCAGTGCAGGAGAAATGCTGCCGGATTTTTTCCGACAGCATTGATCTGCCTGGTGGCGGCGTCAGAATTTTACCCACTGGGCCAGGGGAAATGCTGCCGGATGTTTTCCCGGCAGCACTGACCCCCACGCTAGGCACGAGGAACTGAGCGGCACGCAACGTCAGGCGCTTGTTGGCGACAACGCACGTGGCGACGTCATCCACGTGGAGTGGCTGGCGACAGCAGCCCGCAGCAGTAGCAGCAAGCAATGGCAGCAGCAGCGGCGCACAGTAGCAGCAGTAGCCCGTAGCAGCAGCGGTAGCAGCCAGCAGCAGCAGCAGCAGCGAGTAGTAGCAGCAGCAGCAACAGCAGCAGCAAGTAGTAGTAGCAACGAGTAGCAGTAGCAGCGAGCAGCAGCAGCAGCGAAGCAGTAATAGTAGTAGCAGTAGTGAAGCAGCAGCAGTAGTAGTAGTAATAGCAAGAGCAGCTGCAGCTGCCCACAGCCCGCAGCTCGTAGCGAGTAGCAAGCAGCGAGCTGCTCACAGCGAGCTCGTTGCTCGTTGCGAGCAGCGAGCAGGCAGCAGCGAGCAACGAGCTCGCTGCTCGCAACTTGCTGCTTGCAGCGACCTGTGAGCTTGCTAAGACAAGCGAAAAGGAAAAAAAACAAAGGAGAAAAAAATCCCCCATCCCGCCAACTGTAGCAGTAGCAGCAGGAGTAGCAGCAGCATTTGCATTAGCTGTTGCCGCCGCAGCTACACCAACAACCGCAGCAGAAACAGCAGCAGTAGCCGCAGCAGCTGCTGCAATAGCAGATCAGTAGCAGTAGCAACGGTTGTATCAGCAGTAGTGGTTGCAGTCGCACAGCAGCGGCTCCAGCAACGACCGCTGCTGATGTCAGCAACCTTCAGTTGACGTCACTGCAGACGTCACTGCTAACATCATCAACACTAAAAAAAGGAGAGGGGGGAAGAAACTCCATAGCAGCAGCAGCAGCAGCACATAACGCAAGCAGCAGCTGCTGATGTCAGCCATCCTAGGCTAACGTCGCTGCTGAAATCAACAGCACACAAAGGAAAAAACAACAAAACACACAGAAAAGTAATCATCCATGGCTAATAGCCCCACTAGGGGTCCTCCTCCATTGGGGGGACCCCTAGGAGGGGTACCCCCCCTTTTTCTTGCAACAGCTGCAGCAGCTTCTGCAGCAGCAGCAGCAGCAGCAGTCCACAGGCTCTGCCGACGCCTGTGACCTCCTAGTCGCCATCGAGCAACAACTTGTTGCTCTGACGCAACAGCTTGCAGCACTACAGTCGTCGGCCTCCCAGACTCACACCAGTGGTCTGCCGGCTTTCATCCCTCCTGGGCACGGAAGCCCCGTCGTGTCTGCTGCTACGCATTACCTTGCGCAGCTGCAGACTCAGCGCCTTCGACAAACTGTAACCTCAGTCCTTGGCCCCACTCTAGGCGCCTGGCGCAGGCCCAAGGACTTTGAGACGTCGCCCCCGCTGCTCCAGGCTGGCGAGCAGTTCCGGAGCTGGGAGCTCAGCTTCCGCATCTGGGTGCAGGGTGAAGGCTTGTGGGTATACTACACCTTTCCGTATGACTCCACCCAGGCACGACCAGCTGTATGACGCTGGTCGTGCCGCACACACTCGCATCCCCGTCGCTCCTCTGGCATCCCGCCTAACCCTAGAGCCCTCCCTCAGCGACTTCACCTATGGCGAGACACCAGATCCTGCTATCGCATGGCATGTTCTCACTCGTCTCTATCGTCTATCCAACAAGGCTGAGACCAGCCGTCTGCTGTGGGAGTTCAACTCTCTGCACATGGGGGAGACCGAGACAGTCACTGCCTACTAGAAGCAGGCTGAGGACATCCTCCATCGTCTCGGCACCTCTGCTCCAGCCCCTCTCGCCGCGCTCCTCACCATCAAGCACGGTACCACCGATGCATTCGCGGACATCTTCGTCCACTACTCCCAAGAGGTTCTCTCTACCACGGGGACTCAGGGCACCCTCATGCCCTGGGCATACAAGCTCTTCCTCAGGATTGAGGAAGCTCGTATGGAGTCCCGCCTCCAGCCACAAAGGCCCTCGCCTCACCTATGGTCGCCTTTGTGGCCGTCGCCTCCCTCGTAGTAGCGACTTCTACCAGCTCCTCGTCATCGGAATAGAAGAAGCGTCGGGGAAAGAAGGGCAAGGATCAGCAACAATAGCAGCAGTCGACTGGGTCTAGTGGCAGTGGCTCGGTCTGCCACAACTGTGGCCATCCGGGACACAGGTGGTACACGTGCCTGCTACTGACGGACGTGGTTCGCGTCATCGCCACCATGCGTCGCCAGCGGGAGCACCGTCTCGCCTCTGCCACCGTCACTATTGTCGCCTCTAACGCCTCGACCCCGTCTAGTAGCTCCACTCCTCCGACCGCGACCCCAATCCTGTAGACACCAGCTCCTCAGCAGCATCATCCACAGCCGTCGACACCGCCGTTCCCTTCACCGGGACAGTCTTCCTTCTATCTAGGCTCCAGCACTGTCACCCCGCACTCCGTCTACACTCCCGGGCCGTCCACGCGTGAGCGACAGCTAGAGCAGTTTATTGCGCTCCAGCTTGGCCTGCCTCGCCCTCTCCCCCAGTGAAGTGCGAGTTGTGTCACCTCCCGCTCGACCCCCTCATCCTACATGACTGAGACTGAGTTGTGGTCGTGTCCTGCCTCCTTGTCTGTCTCGCCATCCCCAGTGGTCTCCCCTGTCCCCCTCCATGACGACGGCGCGTGGCTTGATGATTGGCAGTCTCGGTTCGCGTCCCCTTCCACCGCGTCCACGTCTCTTCCTTGCTGCCATGTGACTGTTAGCGATCTGGCGACTCTGGTCCAGGACCCGGCCAAGACCTGGATCATCGACTCTGGGGCCACGCATCACATGACGGCCTCTTGCAAGGCCTTCAGTATGCTTGGACCTCTTGGCGATGTCTCTGGTGTCCGGACGCGCTCCGGCCAGGTGTTACCTGTCCGCTGCGTTGGTGTCATTCGTTTCCGTGGTCCTGCCGGTGATGTCTTCCTGACCGATGTCCTTTTTGTCCCCGGTCTTGAGCTCAGCCTCCTGTCTGTTACTGCCCTTGAACGCATGAGCATGCATGTTGTGCACTCGCGCGGTGTTGGCAATGTGTCGTTGGGCAATCTGTCCGGTCTTGTCGTTCTCCACGTCACCGCCATTAGCAACGTGTGGCACGTACCTCGTCTGTCTTCTTCTCCTTCTGTCCCCTTCCTGTCGGCCACCGTAGGCCATGTGCTTATCACCAGCATGCTTTCTCCGCAGCACACCCGTCTCTTGCATCGCCGCCTTTGCCACGTCCACTCTGCTACCGTCGACAGCATGCTCCGCACCCAGCCAGCAAAGGGTCTTGACCCTGAGACTTTCCCTTTGCCGTGTCCCACGGAGTGTGTTGATTGCGCTCAGGACAAGATGCACCGGTCCACATACCCTTTGTCCTCCTCCTGTGCGTCCACCCCTCTCGACCTGATCCATTCCGACGTCATGGGTCCTCTCCCCACCGAGTCCGTCGGAGAGCATGACCGTTACGTCCTTATCCTTACTGACGACTACTCTCGCTACCGCTGGGTCTTCTGCCTTCGACAGAAGAGCGATGTCGCCCGTGTCATTCAGGACTGGCTTGTCCTTGCGAAGCGCGAGAGCGGTCGACCTCTTTGCCGCTTTCGCTCCGATCACGGTGGTGAGTACATGGGCAAGACCACGACGTTTCTTGCCTCCCGCGGTATCCACCACGAGACGTTCGCGCCCTACACGCCTGCCTAGAACGGCGTCTCCGAGAGGTGGAACCGTACCATGGCCGATGCCATCCGCACCATGCAGGTTGATTCTCGGCTCTTCGATGGCTTCTACTTTGAAGCCATGGCGTACATGACTTGGGTCTGGAACAGGATTCCTCATAGACCCTTTCCCTGCCAGTCCACGCCGTACCAGCACTGGTGCGGTCAGCGAGCCGACCTCTGCCCTGCTCGCGTCTGGGGTTTCATGACCATTGTGTGGCTGCCCGCCCCGCAGCAGGACGGCAAACTCGCCCCCCGCGGGCGTCCTTGCACCTTTCTCAGTGTCTCTCGTCAGTCCAAGGCTTGGCGCTTCTAGGATCCCTCCCGACACTGCATCGTCGAGTCCCGCGATGCCCTCTTCTTTGAAGAGTTGTTTCCGTGCGATCTCGTTCGCTCCGGCTCGTCGGTGTCCCTCCCTTCGCGCAGGGGAGAGGTGAGTCCATCCTCCGTCTTGCCGCTTCCGGGTGGCACATCACTTAGTCTCTCCGAGCCAACAGCCCCAGTTGCGCCCGCTGGCCCCTCCGGGCACGCAACCCCAGTCGCGTCCGCTGGCCCCTCCGGGCCAGCAGCCCAAGTCATGTCCGCTGGTCCCTCCCGGCCGGAAGCCCCAGACACTCCCGCTGGCCCCTCCAGGCCGGTAGCCCCAGACGCACCCGCTGCCACTTCCGAGCCTACGATACCAGTCGTGTCCAGTGGTCCCACCGGGCCAGCCGTCCCAGTCACATCCACTGGTCCCTCCGGGCCAGCCGTCCTAGTCGTGCCCGCTGGCCCCTCCGGGCCGGCGGCCCCACTCGCGTCCACTGGCCCCTCCGGGCCAGCTGTCCCAATCGCGCCCGCTGGCCCCTCCGGGCCGATGGCCCCAATTGCGTCCGCTGGCCCCTCCGGGCCAGCAGCCCCAGTCATGTCCACTGGTCCCTCCGGCTCAGCAGCCCCGTCCGCCACCGACGGCCCGTCAGACTCGGTGCCATCTCCTTTCCAACCGCGCTATACGCATGGCCCAGGCAGCAGCCTCCGACCCATGCCGTCAGTGAGCGTGGAGACCGCAGCACCTCGTCCTATGGTGTCTCGGTCCCCTGTCGCTCCAGGTATCTCTTCCTACGGTCGTGAGTGGGGACCCTGGCACCAAGGCTCTCGGCCTGACCACTTCGGCTATCATTGCAGACCTTCACCCTTGCTCTGCACTGGGCTACATCATGCTACCTCACGAGCATCGGCATGCTTTCATGGCTGCACTCGCACACATCCCACCTGGAGCTCGAGATGCTGACACTCTCTCACTCTGCTCCATAGCATGCCCGGAGGACCCAGCCACCCTGCGCAAGGCTCGAGCCTCTCCTAAGGCCGCACACTGGGATGTTGCCTGCGCTGAAGAGCTCGTTGCTATCCGGCAGCACCACGTGTATGACCTTGTCGACCTCCCTCCAGGTCAAAAGGTCATCAGTGCCAAGTGAGTCTTTCGACGCAAATGGAAGCCCGACGGGTCCTTCGACAAGTACAAGACCCCCCTCACAGCCAAGGGGTTTGCTCAGGTCCCTGGGGTCGATTACGACCAGATCTTTGCCCCAGTTGGCCGATTCTCCATGAGTCGGGTGCTCTTCAGTCTGGTTTCTCAGCATGGGTGGGAGCTGCATCAGATGGACGTGAGGAACACCTTCCTCCATGGTTCACTTGAGGGTGAGGAGCTCTACATGGTGCAGCCTCCAGGCTTCGACGACGGCATTGGGAGAGTCTGGCGGTTGCGGAAGGCCCTCTACGGCCTGAAGCAGTCGCCTCGGTGCTGGAACCAGGAGATCAGCAACACGCTCCTTCGCGGCGACCTTCAGCACAATACCGCTGACCCCGCACTGTTCGTTAGCCCGCGATGCCAGACCCTCACCACTATCTTGGTCTACGTCGATGATCTCCTTAGTGTGTCGCCTGACATGGCTGTCGTCCAGCGTGCCAAGGACATTCTGCACACCGCCTACCAGATGAAGGATCTCGGGTCTACCCGAGTCTTCCTAGACATGGAGCTGGAGCGTGATCGCTCCCAGGGCATCCTACATGTTCACCAGGCTGCCTATGTGCAGACCCTGTCCATTCGCTTTGCCAAGGACCTGCCCCTCGTACCCAGAGCATCTTCACCCATGTCCCTTGATGGACAGGTAAAGGTAATGAGTCCTGACCCATCCGTTGTGGGGGAGCCAGTTGACGTGACCACGTATCTGCGAGTCATCGGGTCACTGATGTTCCTGGCGACGACGACGCACCTAGACATCGCGTTCAAAGTCAACCTCCTGGCTCAGTTTTCTCAGGAGTCGCATCACCTCCACTTTGAGGCTGTGATCCGAGTACTGCGCTATATCGTATCGACTCCTTGGCGAGGTCTCATGTTCCGTCGCCAACCGTCTGTCGTTGCGGTGGGCTACACCGACACTGACTGGGCCGACAGTCCAGACGGTAAGAGTGGCACAGGCTGGATCTTTCTGATCGGCGGCACGGCTATGTCCTGGCGCAGTGGCAAGCAGGGATGCATTGCACGCAGCACTGTTGAGTCTGAGTACGTGGCCCTTGGCTCAAGCGCGTATGAGAGTGTGTGGTTGCGTAGTCTGTAGTCCGAGTTGCGTCAGTCCG
Organism: Penium margaritaceum; assembly: GCA_023375785.1. Taxonomy (NCBI): domain Eukaryota; kingdom Viridiplantae; phylum Streptophyta; class Zygnematophyceae; order Desmidiales; family Peniaceae; genus Penium; species Penium margaritaceum. The sequence continues at coordinate 245,901 of SZWC01001456.1, forward strand.
TCACATCCATCACGTTGCATTGTGACAATGAGAGCGCCATGGCCATCACCGTCACCGACAATGACGGCGTGCAATACACACGCACAAAGCACGTCAACGTTGAGTATCACTATGTGTGTTTTTTGTTGCATGAGGGCAGTTTCAGCATTGTGTGGGTTGAGACAACACAGCAGCTGGCTGACTTCTTGACCAAGGTACTGAAACGGGACTCGTTCAAGAAGGTTGTAAGTTCGGTTGGCGTGAGTGGCTCTTTTTGTCCCTGCCTACATCTCTACGTGCCCAGGGAGAGCCTGGTTCTTGACTGTATCTCTGTCCGCACATGTGCACTACGCCTGTGAGTCATGGGGGAGTGTTGGTTTTTGTGTATCTCTCGTTGTGATCTGTTGTGTCCTCCCGACTTGTGAACATCGGCGTGTAGATGACTGACGGCGAGACTCGATGCTGCTGGAGTGTCGTCCGGTGGAGCCGACGCACGCTGAGGCCTACTCGTAGTTCACTGGAGCCTCCTCCCTCCGGCGACGTGCTCAGCTCCATCGGCAGGCCTCCTCGGCAGTCGGGCCGCCGGCTGTCACTGTCACTGCTGATGCTGTCTGCAAGTACCCAACGCTAGTTCTGACTGTGCCATTACGTCTGCTGCATCATCCTCTGCCTAGGGTCCATGTCTTTTAGTGTGTGTCACTGTTTGGCATCATGGACCGTCGTAGGCACTACCTGGGTTCGGGCGGTCATAACTCTTTGTTGCTATTTTTCTTACTAATTCTGACTGCACGACTGCGTTCGCAGCGTTGGTATTATGGTATGGTCCAGTTTTCAGGCAAAAAGGACGACGCCCGGGTTTTGGGCCGTCGGGCGTCTGGCAGGGCTCACCGATAAAACCTTGCCTACCAGAAAATAGATCTGGGACTATTTTCTGATTGGCTGGTTAGCTGAGTAACAAGTTCTACACTAGTGGGGGGAGCTAGAACTTGGAGGGGTCTCCCATTGTTGTTTATTCTTCACTCGTAATCAGTTACTTCCAGTTTTTAGCTGCTTTCTAACGCTAACACTGGCGCGCCCATTTCTAAGTAACAAATCCAGAGCACTCAGACTCAGACTCTAGAGGAGCAGACTGAGGGGGTAGCTGACTAAGCAACTTGCGTGGAAGCCTGCACGTTGCATTAACACCGCCACTGCCCTAACCTGCGTTCTAGTGTAGTTTCCATTGGCGTGGTCCCGAGGGATCAGCAACCTGACAGCAGTGACATACCGTACTGATTCTTAGTTTCACTCAAATTCTCAATTGGAATTTAGTGGTACTAACTTTCGTCCAAAAACAGACCATCTTCAATTTTGGGCATGGTCTCCTATCCCCTTTCATAAAATGAGGAGGAGAACTGACATTCACCTACTGTTTACGTCCATGAGGGCGTAGATCGTCGTGTCCCACCTTTTGAGCCCAAACAACAAGCAACTGTCGTGTTGTTGATGAGTCGGTTATTCCAAAAGAAGTGAACCTTGCACGTCCATGGGCGTGGTGACCACTTTCGAGGCAGTGAATGAGTCATTGAACCGGAATTTTAAGAAGGCATTTGACTTCTTAATGCATGCATGAGAAGAGACTCAAACCATATCGTCAACGACTGTATGTGGACTCATGCATCCCTGTGAATGTGTGCTCCAAGCTAAGACGTAAGAATACAGAGCATGTAAACTTTAATCACTACAAGCATGAATCCATTGTTGGTTGTGTGATCACCACTTGTGCACTTGATTGTGGAACCACATCGTGTGTGCTCCATGAAGCGTCGTAGTGTTGCACACGAGAGCACTAATCCATGTCAATCACTTACAGTGGTAGTGAGTGGGTGTGCACAGAGTCAAATGCTCACTTGCGTGTGTTACACCCATAGCCAACACTCCCCAATAACCCACAGACAAACGGCCCATACACACATGAGACCACGAGCACGTAACGAGACGACATGACTGACAAGAAATGCTGTTGGCTTGCCGTGTGCTCATGATGCCCCTTGTTGACTCACGTCAACAAGGGGCATCATGAGCACACGGCAGGCCAACAGCATGCACACCCACTTTGAACTTGCCACTGCTGAGAGCTTTGGTAATGAATTCTGCACGCTGCTGACGAGTGTCGACCCAGACAATCTGGACTTCTCCCATAATAATGTGCTCATAAACAGAGCGATGCTCAATGCTGATATGCTTGGTGCGAGAGTGATGCATGCCATCGTGCTCTGCGATCGCCTTGGTGCTTTGGCTGTCACAGCGCAGAGTGATGCAGTGGATGGGGCATGTAGCTGTTGCAATAGATGAGACAGCCAAACATTTTCACACGTGCCTATGTTGAGTGCCACGTACACTGCCTCACTGGAGCTCTTGGCAACATAATCCCGTTCTCAATTTTTCTAAGAGGTAGCAGTTCCACAAACAAGAAAGGTGTAGCCGGTGTGACTGAACATCAGTTTCGTGTGCCAGGTCACTGTCTGTATATCCATCAACGACCACCGAGGGCTGGGCGCGGTAGCAAATTCCTACTTGCGCTGTGGACAATGCGTAGCGGACAACATGCAGCTTTGCCTCAAGGTGCATCTGACGCGGTTGTTGGGAGAACTGGGCTAAGAAGTTGGCCGAGAAGGCCACATCAACCCAGGTCGTGGTCACGAGATACATGAGAAATCCGATCACGCTGAGGTATTCGGTGATAACGATTGTCTCCCCCAGCTATGAAGAATCAAGAGACTAAAGTAGGCACTGAGCAGTTGGATTCATCGGTGTGGAGGTGGGGGTGTCAGCGAGCAAGGGAACGAAGCACTCCCTCATGCTGCAAACGTATGCAGCCTGGTGCATGTGTAGAATATGACGCTGACTGTTACGCTCAAGCTCCATGCCAAGGAACACTCGTGCCGGACCCGGGTCCTTTATCATCTATGTGGACTGCTATAGGTTCTTCACAGAATAAACCGATGCTAAACTGAGAGAAGCAATGAGCAGGTCATCGACGCAGACCAGGACAGCCACGAGGGACTCAGAAGGTGCACTTAGGAACAGCGCAGGGTCAGCTGTGCTGACCAACGTCTGTAGCCACCCCTCTCAAGGGTGGAGGAGATCTCCATGTTCCCGCAATGTGGCGACTGTTTGAGCTCATATAGGACTTTACGCAGCCGCCTGACCTTGTTTGTGCCATCGCCGAATCTTGGTGGCTGGACCATGTAGATCTCCTCGTCAAGTCGTCCATGCAGGAAAACATTGTTAACTTCCATCTGCTCCTGTTGCTATTTGTGCTGGGCGATCAGACAGAGGAGTGCATGGACAATGGTGTGCCACTCGACATGATTGATGGTTTCATCGAAGGCAACTCCAAAGATGTGTGAGAACCCTTTAGTTGTGATGCGAGCCTCGTTCCGGTCAGTTGTGCCATCACGCTTCAGCTTTTGTTGAAGCACCCAACGAGCAAAGACAGCTTTGTGGCCGGCCGGGAGGTCTACTAGCTCAAAAACACCATGCTCTTTGAGAGCGCTAAACTCTTCCTACATCGCCTTCTCCAAGAGGCCAGCATTAGATGCCTCACGAGCCTTCTGAATAGTGGTGGACCTTGGAGGGAGAGTAGCAAGTCCACTGGCCACAAAGCATGGTCCGACATACCCAGCTATAGAGGGCTCAAGGGCGTTGTGGAACTCATTAGCCATGAGAGCGGAGCCAACTGTTGAGCTAGGGTGTATGACACTAACAGTAAGGCTGAGTGCATCAAGACCAGTGGGTCTGATGGAGGATCCAGCAGTGGAGGACGATGCGCTGGAGTGTGTGCTCTGCTGAGAAGTCTATGTAGCCTGAGAAGGGGCAAGTGTATCAAAACCGGTGGGTTTGACAGACAGTCCAGTGGTGGAGAACGACACACTGGAGCCTGTGTGTCGTTGAGAGGGTTGTGAAGCCTGGGAAGAAGAGTGTCAAGGTAGATCATGGAGTCTTCCTCCACGTGTGTACAGCTCAGGGCCGAGAGGGTAGACATGAGGTGGTGATTCAGTGGGATCGGACATAGTTGGGATCTGTAGCACAAGCTCAGGGGATAAGCTGGGAACAGAGTGCGTAGGTGACTGTGTCGGGGTACTGGAGGTGCCGACTCAGAGGACGCAGAGGTGCAAGGACAGGCGAATCTGAGGAGGCGGTCGGCGAGCTGGACAGGGAGGATAGGCTGGGAGATTCACTGTCAATGGAGGGAACCAAGGAGGAGAGAGGACCAGAAGGAAGACTATTCTCAGCGGATCTTCAAGAATCCTTGACAACGGAAGCTGGGAAAAACACACCCCCCTTCCCCGGGCCGACGGAATGAGGAGAGAGAGGAGGATGACGGGACATGGGAGAGGTCATGAGGAAAGACAACCTTGAAAAGGAGAGCATCACGGGACTCGATGACGCGGGACCGATCACTGTCTTAGAAGCGCCAAGCCTTGGACATGGCCAAGACCCCATAGCCGCAACTATCAACACAAGCAACTGAATGGGATGAGTCCCTAATGAAGATGAATAAGAGGAAAGAGGAGCTTGTGGAGGCGTGAATGGAGGTCACTATACTAGAGAGTGCGGTTGCAGCTTCTGCTGGTGCTAAAGCTACTACGTCTGCTGCTGCTACAATCTGAGTTATGACACTCACTGTAGCTGCTGCTAGGGGACCCTCATCAACTGTGGCTGTTGTGTATGTCTCAATGGCCCTGCCAGCAGTGATGCTGGCAGGTATACGTGCAGCACGGGTTGTGACTGCAGAAGTGGACGTAACAGCGGCACTGGAAACAACTGTAGCTTGTAAGGCAGACAGGATGTCAGAAGAAGTAGATGTAGAAGACTTTGCCGTAGATGCAACTGGAGAGGCTGCAAGGCGTGAGGCTGAAGCTCTAGGAATAGTTTTTGCAGCTGATGGTGCTGCTCCAAGAGGAGCAACATGTTGACGCTGATGATGAGTCCTATGGGCTTATCAGATATTGGAGAGGACGGTGATCTTGCGGCAGCCTTGTGGCTGGTGGACCCATACCCTTGGTGAGTCATTGGCGGCAGACTAGGAGTAGACCGCGTATGCTGCTGCGTCCTCTCCCTCGATGTGATCGGCAGGGTCAAATTCCTCACCAGGATGATACCCGGGGCTGCTACGGCAAACGTGTGACCACACCTCACGCTCTTCCCTCTCCTCGTAGTGTGCCACCTCATCGTCAGGGTGGTTGTGCTCCCGCCCGGCTGCTGCTGAACGACCGGACCGCCCCGCAAGGCGGTCCGTTCGTTCAGCAGTGAGGCAAAAGATGGAGGGTGTGCCGCTTCTACTACTTGTGCTGTTACTGCTACAGTTCTTATAGCTGCTGCTGCTGCTGCTGTAAGTCATATAATTGTTGCTACAACTGTTGTTGATGCTAATGCTGGGCTGTTAGTGTTGTTGCGGTTGAATCTGCTGAGTCGAACCAGACGTGTTGGGAAGGGCGACAGCCTGAGGTTGCCAAGGTCACAAAACAATAGAACTCGGCTGCTCCCGACCCTCTCCCAAGTGAAGGTGGGCCGAGTGATGTCACGTTGTGCGTGAAAATGAAGCTATGAGAGTAGGCCAGGCTGTCAGGGTAGTGACGGCTGCGGAGGCCCAGCTGTGGCTGCTAGTGTCGCTGTAGTTGCTGCTGCGATAGACGCAGATGTAACGGCAGTAGTTATGAGTGCAGAAATCGGTGCCAACGGTGTGAGGCCGTAAACAATGATGCAGCTGTTGCTACACACTCAACCACCAATATGTTGCCACACTCACAGCAGTCTCACATAAGAGCAGTAATGCAAGAGGCTGTTGCTGTTGAATGTGAAGAGAAGGTTGGCCGCAACTGCAAATACGGTTGACATTCAATGCGACAGCCGCCGGGTACGACTGCCGGCAGCTATTGTTTGCGCCAGGATGCCAATGTAGTCGGCGTCGAAGCGAGCATGGCAGCACCATGCAGCTACTGTCACGGAAGTGCAGGTGAGGATGAGTTTTTTACTCCTTAACCGCCCATAGAAAACAGCACTAGCGCAGATGCATGCGCTGACCAATGGCAACATTGACGTGACAGGTGCCACGTGAAATGAGTCGATAGAAGTTGCCCCAGGACCTGTAAGAAGAAGGGTGTGGTCTTTCGTTCTCTGATATTAGTAGGTAGCTTAGGTCGCTGGGACAAGAAGGCCGGCAAGTAAGCAAGAGAAACAGGGAAAAGCAATGGATTGGGGCAAGCTCACGTCAACGTAGAGACGACTAGAGAACAACAAGTGAGAACGTAACAAGAAAGCCTAGTGCTAAGGGTCAGTTGAACAGGCCACCCACGTGAGGCTCTCGACATGGGGTCCGGAAGCCACCCAAGGATCGAATCCAACCCTGGAGCAAGCGTGCCCCAGGTGGTTTCTCATGCCTCGGTATAAACCAATAGCATGGTCCCAAGGGATCAGCAATCTGACAGCACTAACCAAATGTATGCATGAGAAGAGACTCAAAGCACATCGGCAACAAGTGTATGTGGATGCATGCATTGCTGTGGACGTGTGTCCCAAGCTAAGATGTAGGAATATAGAGCATGTGGACTTTAATCACTGCAGGCATGAATCCGTTGTTGGTGCTGTGATTATCACTTGTACACTTGATTGTGGAGACACGTCTTGTGTGCTACATGAAGAGTCACAGTGTTGCACCCAAGAGCACTAATCCATGTCAATCACCTCCAGTGACAGTGAGTGTTTGTGTGCAGAATCAAGAGGTCACTTGCGTGTGTTGCACTCATAACCAGCAACTTCACATCCTTAGTCTGTCCATAGAACTTTGACTGTCAAACATTGAAATTTTGAATATTGAGTGTGAAGTCAGACCTTGCAAATCGCTACTCCTTGTACCACTCGTTGAAACTTCCTTCACAGCTTACTTCAAAGCTTGCAATGTACTGCGTCCGCATGCAGTCTATGGGGGATTGCGTGTAAACCATGTGCAGTTAATCGAGGAGGGTGCTAAGACCATAGGAGTCACATGCCAAATATGCAAGGTCAAACTGGGAGCCCCACATGGAGTGCACCATGGCTATGGAAGGACCATAGCTCCTTGCTCAAGAGTCAACCGCAAAACAGCAAGAGAATAGAGTTTAGAGGGCGAGAGTTGGTGAGCGTGGTGTCAACCGTGCAAGGGGTACATCAACACCACACCGCCAACCGGGGGCCAAGCCGGAACTCTCGGCATAAAGCTGAGGAGGGATACTCACCATGAAAATGGGCTATCCCGGTCAGTCGACCCCCTAAGGATCAGCACCCGGCTTATCACAACGATCCAATCCTCCGCAACTGCAACTGACTTGGAGGTGGTCCTGGCATCCTAAAGTGACTAAGGGCCAGAGCTCCCATGAGCAAGAGTCCATCAAGAAGGAGAGACATTAGGCGGCTATGAGCCACCACTTGAGAAATTGCTATTGCTGATGGAGTCAGAGAGATCCTTCATGTACGTCCCCATCTTGTGAGAGAGCTTCAGCGCGGATATTCACTTTGTCTCCTATGCAAAATGTGGTTGGAGGGATTATGTAAAACAAGAAAATGGGAAAACATTTGGGAAAATGCTGCCGGAATTGACTGTAGGAGTGGAAGCGTTGGCGGTCACGTGGCCGCCACAACGCGGACTGATGCTAATCGCAAAGATAACATACATGGCAACATCAGTTCCACACAGAAGGGAAGTGTTCATGTTGCCATTACTTTCCTCGTAAAATTTCCCTTAATCTTACTCCTCTCCTCTTCCCTCTCGCGGAGTATTCTCTCTTGTAGTCTCACCTTATATCGGGTGCGAGTTAGCTAGAAGTAGGCCTAATTGAGATCTAGACAAGATGTCTTGATCTCAAAATCATTTTTTTCCACTTTGGTACGAGATTTCTCGTCCCGGGTACAGAGGTCGAGAAAATCTTGGTCTCCTACCAATTTCATTCTGCTTGTCTCGGTCTCGTCTTGGTCTTGCTCACGTCCGAGGAAATCTTGCTTTCTGTTCCATTATGGGGGACGAGAAAAACAGCAGAGCGAGCTGCCGGAATGAACCCACTTCGCTGTGCCTTCACTTTTACCTACGAGTCAAGTCATTTTCACAAATGACTTGACTGAACATTGTTTTCAACATAAACTACGCAGTTCAGAAGCCAAACCTGGAATTCCAAACATAAGACGTCACTCTTTTGCTACCTCGCCTGACAACTGTAGGTCTAGACCACTCGATACGAATGATCTCCAAGACTAGCCGGCGTCCGGCATGTGCAACTAGCTTACGTGGAGATAAAAACAGTATACGGAGAGTGAATAGACTATTGTCGACGATGTAGGAAAAACAGTTTATGAACTGAACCTCGTGAAAGAGGCAGAACTTAACTGGTTTGTTTACGAAAAAATAATTACGTAATTTTTTGTAATGTTAGTGTCGACCCTCCGCGACCGTTTCCAAACAGTGTGTGTCGTGCACTGGATCTGCCTCCTTTCCGTGCTGACAGATCCAGTGCGTGACTGGTTATTAGAGCCTTGGCACACGTGGCAGGTTCACAAAAAAAGTTGCAAAGATCTCACTTCGGTACGAGATTCTCATCTCGATCTTGCGCGGCACGTGACGTGTCTCGGTCTCGTCTTGTCTCATGCGAGACAAATCGAGATTGTCTCATGTCGTGTGGTACGAGACAATGAGACGATAAAAGATCGAGAAAAACGAGATTGATACCGGTCTTGATCTCGATTCAACACCACTAGCTAGAAGTGATGTTGTGCTATTCTCGATAAGGCCAGTTTCTGCCACCTCACACACTTGTACTGAAGTGTGCGGCCTGCTGTGCCCAGGCTTAGCGCCTAAGCAGTGGTGCTCAGTTTTGAGAAGGAAAAATTGAACTTGAAAGTTAGCATCAGAATTGTAGTTTGAAGTGAGTAATGAGCAAGTTTGAGATGTGATGTGAGACCCCTCCCACAGTAATCTAGACCCTCACCTCTATGAGGCTTGTTTCTCAGTTTGCCAGCCAATCAGGAAACTGCACTATTTTATGGCCTGTGAGGTTTTCTCAGTGAGCCCCGTCAGGGGACCGGCGGCCCCAAACCCGGTTGTCGTTCGCTTTTTCCTGAAACCTGGGCCGTGGCAAAACATGCACGCTGCGAACGCAGTCGCGCAGTCAGCTAGAAAAAACTACACAGAGGAGTAATGGATGCCTGAACCTAGACAGACTCTATGCTACTCATAATAGCCGCTTATGAATGTCAATTTCATGAGTAACGGTGGCTGTTGCGGATGGAGCTGGCCGCGCACTCCTACCAAGTGGGAGGCTCCACACAAGGAGACGGAAGTCACGTCTCTCAAAACAATGTGATGTCCCCTCCATTACTCAGCACCCGTCGTCGTCAACTTCGTCCGAGTTAGTCATCTGCATGAGCATGTATACCAATCGAGAGGTCACAACACAGGTTAGTGAGAGTGTACACACAAAGCACAACATATTTCAGTGAACTATGAGGCATTAGCCAGAAAGGAAAATAGATAATAAGAAAGAAAACCGGATGTTGAAAAGGGGGCATGCAATGTGCTCTGCATTCTCAAGCACGATGCCATACGGCAACGTGGTGCGCATCCGCTGTACTGGCAACAACAAAAACGGCTACAACAGTGTCGTGTGGCAGTAGCAGGTTCACCAGCTAGCAACAGTGCAGCAGAAGCGCCGACACAAAGTAGCAATTTTAATAGCATGAAGTAGCACCCATAGTGCACATTAATAGCAGGAGAACCACACATCAGCCACGGCAACAACCCGGAGTAGCGACAACTGTAAACGCAGGATTTCACATCCTCACATGGTAGTAGTAGCAGCAGTTGTGGCAGCAGCTGAAGTGCCATACCCGTGTCAGCGGTGGCTACAACTCCAACCGCTGCATGGCTACACTTCCAGCCGCAGCATGGCCAACTGCGAACTTTTCATCGAAGCTTCGTAGTCTTTCGTGTAACTCCTTTCACCCTCAACATTCATGAGGTTAGAGGAGCTGCATGCCATCAACCACCAACTATATCAAAGATGGGAAAGGGGGCATTTTCCAGACATGCCCTTGAACACGAGGCCTTTCATTGAGAAAGTTCATTCTTTCTACAGAATTTACTGTTATGAGAGATGTAGTTGATTTTATAATCGAACAGATTTTATCTTCCAGTCTATACAAAGCGATTAGACAAGAAGGCACTCATTTGCTTGCAAGACTAATTCAAACGTCGTCCATAAAAGGTCCCAAAGCATCTTCCCATCCTTCATTGCTTGGTAGTGATGCCCTTCGCTGAACACTCTCCACCCTAAGGATAGCCAACAGACTGCACCTTAGTCTTCCGAGCAGGAAGGGGAAAAACTGCCATGACTTAATGCTCCATTCCAAGATATCTCCCCTTCGGTAATGAAGGTACTTGAGGAAACTCCCTGGTTGCTACCAGTCCTTTATGTCTGTATCATGATCGTCAACGTTGGGTACACGCCAACCTGACACACTGCCACTTCCATACTTCTGAGTGAACCGACGCCAAGGGCTAGCTGCACAAAGCATGGGCCTCCCTGCAACATACACCTCTGATGTGCTGTGCTGTGTTGTGCTGTGCTGTGCTGTGCTGTGTTGTGCTGTGCTGTGCTGTGCTGTGCTGTGCTGTGCTGTGCTGTGCTGTGCTTTGCTTTGCTGTGCTGTGCTGTGCTGTGCTTTGCTTTGCTGTGCTGTGCTGTGCTGTGCTGTGCAGTGCTGTGCTCTGCTATGATGTGCTGTGTTGTGCTACGCTGTGCTGTACTGTGCTGTGCTGTGCTGTGCTGTGCTGTGCTGTGCTGTGCTTTGCTGTGCT
>SZWC01001457.1:0-56100 GCA_023375785.1 Penium margaritaceum
AGTGTGTACCCAAGGACAGAGCTGGGATGCACAACTCCTGTGGCTAGGCCCAGGGCGTCCATACCAGTAGGCAGCGCTGGGGACTGTCCAGACGAGGTCTGCGAAGGTTGAACAGAGGACGCTGCAGAACTAGAGGAGCGAGAGGGAAGCGCACGCAGGCGGCCGCCACGAACAAAAGGTTCGATGGGGGCAGGGCGTGGAGGAGCACTGAGTGGACTGGGCACGACTGGAGTGAGTGGACTGGATGGGGACGCAGCGGAATATGTGGGAGAGACGGACTCAGCAGGGACGGATGAGGACACCATAGGGGATGACGGAGCTCCAAGCGAGCTAGACGACACCGACAGGGGGGCGTCAAAGGATGGTGGATTCACAGTGCCGGCTGTTGGAGAACGCTCCGAGGGTGAAGGCTTCTGAGATGGGACAATAGCAGGGACTGGAGGGGCAGAAGGGACTGCACGGCCGACCTCCCCCCGCAACCGAGAGAGCGAAAGCAGGGAAGCAGCGGACGAGTGACGATCGAGGTCAAGGAGAAACACGGACTCGAAGAACAAGGCATCCCGGGACTCAATGACGCGCTGGCGCTCTGAGTCCCAGAAGCACCAGGCTTTCGACTGGGAGGAAACGCCCAAGAAGGTGCAGAGACGTCCACGCGGGGAGAGTTTCCCGTCGCGAAGATCCTCTGGGAGCCAGACGGACGCAATGCTACCCCAGATGCGAGCCAGACAGAGGTCAGCACGAGAGCCGTACCAATGCTCAAAGGGCGTAACGGTGCGGGGAAGAGGACCGTGAGGGACGCGATTCCACACCTAGGTCATATAGCTCATGGCCTCAAAGGCAAAGAGAGGGGAGAGCCCAGACTCAGACAGAAGCGTGCGGACGCCATCGGCAAGGGTCCGATTCCAACGCTCAGAAACTCCGTTTTGCTGAGGTGTGTAGGAAGCCGAGGTCTCCAGACACAACCCTTGGGACTCAAGAAACCGGGCGGTGGGTCCAAGGAACTCACCGCCACGATCACTGCGAAAGACTCGCAGTGAACGCTGACACGCACGTTCAGCCTGAACGAGCCACGACGCGATGACAGAAGCAACATCACTCTTCTGACGAAGAGCGAAGATCCAACGAAAACGGGAAAAATCGTTAGTAAGGCACAAGACGTAACGCCCGACCCCCCCAAGAAAGTCATGGGGAAGAGGCCCCATGACGTCGGCATGAACAAGATCGAGAGGGTGAGCGGACTGGGAGTCCGAAGAGGCAAAGGGTGAACGATGCATCTTGCCTTGGGAACAGTCCAGGCGCAGGGAAGGTGGAAGGGGACAAGCCAACAACGGGTTGAAGGCGGAGCATGCTAGTGATAGCATCAGTGTGCACATGGCCAAGACGGCGATGCAAGAGCTGGATATCAGCAAGAGAAAGGGAAGGCGCGACGTGAGCAAGGGACAAGCCAACAGCGGGTGCAGAGGGGGCATGAAGGGGAAGACGATATAGCTTGGCACACTTAACCCCCCGCAAGACGACGCGACCAGAAGAGCGAAGACGGACAGTGCCCACGCCCTGACTAGCGGAGAAATCCATGCCCTGATTGTTGAGGGACGTCACCGACAGCAGGCTGAGTTCCAACGAAGGCACGAACAGAACGTCAGGCAGAAACAGCACGCCACCGGGACCGACAAAACGGACAACACCAACGCCTTGGACGGGAAGGAGCTGGCCGGAACCAGTGCGCACAAAGCGAACAGAGCCGACAGGACCCAAGGAGACAAAAGCGGACCGAACAGAGGTCATGTGATGGGTGGCTCCGGAGTCGAGGACCCAGAAGCCACGAGAGACACGGACATGGGGAAGGACGCCACAGGTGGCAACAGTGCCGACGGAGGGCGGGGATGAGGCACAGGCAGCAAGACAATGAGGGAGAACGACAGACTGCCAGTGCTCGACCCACGGAACAGATGAGGATGGCAACCCAAGGACGTGACCGGGGGGGTCCCCACGAAGGACGGTGTCAGTCTGACAGGCAAGACCTCTGGCCAACGAAGACACACTCTCACCTCCCTGATCACGAAGGTGAAGACGCTGGAGGAGAGACTGCTCCAGCTGGCGCTCGCTGTCGACGGAGGCTGCATACGATGGAGCAGGCGCGCTCGAGGGAGAGGCGAACCACAAAGGAGGGACGTAGGTCGAGGAAGGTGGGCACGCGAAGGCGGGCGCTCCATAGGGCGGCGGCCAGCCCCAAGGGTAGAGGACAGGCGAATGGACGCCGGCGACACCGGCGGTGGAGTAGGCTTGAGCTGGGGAGGAACTAGCAGACGAAGTAGAGCTGGAGCTGACACTAGGAGAAAAAGAGGAGGGCCCGCTGGTGCGCGCCCAATGAGCACGCATGGCGCATGCGAGGCGGACGTCGTCAGGGGGTGCAGGGCACTTGCGAGCGGAATGCTCAGAGGAGCCACAGTTCCAGCACACCACCTCTCCAGGAACACGAGACGGTGCAGCAGATTTGCCCTTCCCCTTGCCTTGCCCACGACCGCGTCCACGTCCACGACCCTGGGAGGCAAGGACCGTGGCCGTAGAGGTAGAAGAGGAAGAAGAAGAGGATGGAGACGAGGCCGATGTAGCAGCGGAGGAAGAAGTGGAGGTGGCAATGGAGACGTCGGCCACCCCTGCGACTTCAGTGCGATGAAGGCGCTTGTTTTGGAGGCTTGTCCACCATGCTGCAAGCCTATCAGCGACAAAGTCCAAGAGGGCACCAACGCCTGGAGGGGAATCAGGTGGAACAGGCTGGGAGGCAAGACGCTGCAGCTCGTCTGCTTTGACATCACGGAGAAGGTCGGAAAGCTCGGGGATTAACCCGTTGACCATGGTGTGCACAGCTGACAGCTGACCTGGTGCGGCCTTATCAAGCTCGCGAAGCAGCTTGAGCCCGCGTGCCCAATAGGCGTCGGCCGACTCGTCCGCTCGCATTAAGAGCGTGTTGAACTGAACGGTGAGAGCACTTTGTGCCGCCTGACCTGTGACTGTCGTGCGCCGACGAAGCATGGTGTACGCACCGACTGGGTCAGCCAGACGCTGAACAGCGGGGTTATCATTGTAAGTGCCAACCTCGTCGATGAGTGTCTTAGGGGCAGCAGCAATAAGGGCGCGGACAACGCGAGCAGACTCGTCAGCAACAGGGGTGAAGGAAGGTGTGGCAGGGAAGTAGTATTCCCAAAGACGTTCTCCCTGAGCCCATGCACTAAACCGGGTCTCCCAAGAAGAGAAAGCAAGTCCAGTAGAAAAGACAGGAGGCTGGGAGAAGAAGTCATGCTGGCGGGAGACTGCGGCAGGAGGAACAGCAGATGGGGTGACAGCAGGGTTAGAGGCAGCAGAGTTAGCACCAGGTGGGGTGGAAGAGACACTGGCACCGGCGCCAGCAGAGGAGCCAGCGGGCAGGACAGAGGCAGCAGGCAGCTAGTTGAGCACAAGCGCAGCCACCTCATGTGCGAAAGCGGCGCGATTGTCGTTCGCGGCTTTGAGACGCTCTTCAGCATCACGCTGAGCGTCGCGAGCGAGGGCCAGCTGGCGCTGAAGGTCTGCTATGACCGACTCGTCGTCACCAGGCATGGTGACGACTAATGGGTCCTGCCGAGAAAATTTCGGCAGAGTTTCCCCTGCCCCAGTGGGCGTGGGAAAACTGGGAATGCCTTAGGCACGGTGGATATGTGCTGCAAGACAGCCCGACCCAAGTCACACAGACAAGCCACCACAGAGAAAAGAGACAGAGGGCAGGAGAAGGGAGATGCAGACCAGGAGACCTCACGAGGCGTGTGAGGGGCTGCGCAAAAGANAATGGACCCTGCCGAGAAAATTTTGGCAGAGTTTCCCCCGCCCCAGTGGGCGTGGGAAAACTGGGAATGCCTTAGGCACGGTGGATATGTGCTGCAAGACAGCCCGACCCAAGTCACACAGACAAGCCACCACAGAGAAAAGAGACAGAGGGCAGGAGAAGGGAGATGCAGACAAGGAGACCTCACGAGGCGTGTGAGGGGCTGCGCAAAAGAGCAAGAACAGGCGGGACAATGGAAGCAGCTGTAGCGGAGAGCACAGAGACGCAAGATGCAACCGGCACAATCAGTGCCAGGCAACCTGTGGTGAAGGCGGCGCCAACGGTAGGAAGGATCGCCGCTGCAACGACGGCCACTGTGATGAGTGTGGTGATGTGGATGCTGCAACAGCGACGGCTGTGGAGGTACGAATGGCCGTAGCTGCAGCGGATATGGCAGAAGCTGCAGAAGCTGTTGCAGAAGCCACAGCTGATGTAGCTGCTGCAAGCTGTGTCCCAATGTCAGCAGCTGCCGTAGCCAACGGTCCAGCTACAACGGCCGCCTCAGTGTAGGACTCAGCAGCGTAGCTAGCTGACGTTGATGCAGGGGCGCGTGCTGCTCTAGTTGAGGTGGCAAAGGTGACAGCAGCTGCAGCTGCCGCGTCTATCACGGCGGACGCGGTAAGTGTGAAGGTGCGAGCGAGCTCTACCGCGTCCTGATGCCAAGTTGAGTGCGGCGACGCAGCAGCGGTGTTGTGCGGCTGCTCAATCCCCCCAGAGGCACCAGGGGAGGGAGGGCTTACCGAGCTTTGTCGCGTAGCCGGCGGCGAAGGCGGGGGCTGACGCGCCAGTCGTTCCTCGTGGTGCTCGCCACGCGATGCCGCACCCGGCACGTTTGAGGAAGCCAGTTTGGCGTGCACCACCGCGGTGGGGCGCGCGCGGCAGCTTCCAACACTGCTGCAGAGAGGATGCTGTTGGGCAGCCGCCACCACCGCTGCGGCTGTGTGTGGTGGCACAGTTGCAGGGCTGATCGCAGCAGTGGTTGACGGCTACTGCGAAGATGCACAGCACCGTAGCCTTTGCTCAGGTTGACAACGTCGCTGCTGCTGCTGCTGCTGCTACAAGGCGCCGCTACTGCTACTGTTGCGCAAAATACTGTGGCACTACAGTGTGCGGGCTGCTGCTGCAATGCTGCTTGCTGCTGTTGCGGCAAGGCGCCGATGCTGCTGCTGTTGCAAGGTGCCGACGCTGCTGCCTGCTGCTGTTGCTGCAATGCGTCGATGCTGCTGCTGATGCAAGGTGCCGACGCTGCTGCTGGTGCGCAAAAACCTGTGGCACGGCAGCGTGCGTGCTGTTACTGCAATGCTACCTGCTGCGGCTGCCGCAAGGCGCCCATGCTGCTGCTGATGGAAGGTGCCAACGCTGCTGCGGCTGCGCAAAAGCTTGTGGCGCGGCAGCGTACGTACGTCTGCCGCACGACTGCTTGCTGCTGCTGCTTTTCGGAGGACTGTTGCACGACCGAGTAAGGGCAGCGGCTGCAATAGTGTTTGCTGATGCTCAGGCCGTGGGTTTGGGCAGAGCTGGAGTACGGCAGAGGTGCAGAGGTGCAGAGGACCTGGGCTACAGAGGTGCAGCTTGTGGGCGACACTCCGCCAGGCAAGACGGTGGCGATCCGTCGAGCACGGCAGCCCCGCCCTTTTCCCCTTTTCCTGCGTGGGCAGCAATCCGTCAAGTACGGCTGTCCACCTAGGTGTTCCTAGTGCTACCTAAGGGTAAGGCCTGGACAGCGTGCGGGAGCGAGGCGAGAGGGCGGCGGCGAAATGGTTGGGGTGCGGCGGCGAGAGGGCCTGCCGCAAAGTCGTCCCAGAATCGAGGGACGGCGCTTCAATGCGTCATCCTGCTTCCACGCAGCTCTGATACCAGTAGGCTGCTGTGCTAGACAAGCAAGCAGCAGCTGGGCTAGTGCAAGGAAGACACCAAGCAATGGAGGTTTGCGTGGAAGTTCGAAGTAAGTGAACAAAGAACACAGAACGACGGGTAACACACGACGAAGTGGTAGCCGTCGGGTGGGGAGGCAGCGAGCGAGCGAGCAGCGAGCTCGATCTCGCACGCTCTCTCCCAAGTTCACTGAACTGAACCAAACTACCCACTAAAAAGTTGCAACCTGTCAACTAGGTCACTGGAGAGAAAACATGCCAAAGAACAGGCCAGAGTGTGAACCTGAGGTAAATGTGTGTGCACACATGCACGCCAGCCAGAGACCCGTGAGACTTGTACTGATGCCCGGCTGTGAGACTCGCCGTGAAGTCATGCCACCACGGCGTAGCAGCCAGCAGGGGTTGCCCCTCTCCAGTTAGTCACCTGCGTCAGTGAGGTAAGTGTGCAACGAGGCCAGAGGTCACCGTGTGGTACTGACACAAACCCAACACCGTGGTGGCGAGACCACACCTCGCGCTTTGCCCGCTCCTCGTAGTATGCGACCTCCTCTTCGATGCGATAACGCTCACGTGAAGCCGTTGGAGAGGTGGGGATCGGCACTGTCAAAAACGGAGACGCCAGGGTGGCGGTAACGACTGCTCCTGCTGCTAAGGTGTAGAACTGCTCGGCCATGGGGACAATGGAGCTGTAAAGCTACGGGCTTGTCACACTGCGGAGTAGTAAGAAGCCAAAGGCAGGAGTGCCTCAGTGCCGCCGTGCTGTAGAGCTCAGAGCGGAGGAAGTGTCAAACTGCGGGGCAGCAGATCTGTGGAGCTGCTGAGTTGTAGAGCCGTGGGGCTGAAGAGCTGCGAGGCTGGAAAGCTACAGAGCTACGAAAGTGCGGAGCTACGGGCAGTGGGCCGTGGAGCTGCGGATCAGGTCGGGGCAAGAGTTCCTCGAGACCAAGTGAGGTAGGACTCCGCGGCCGAGGAGCTATGGAACTGTGGGGATGTGGAGCTGCGGAGCAGCGGAGCTGCGAACTGAGGAGAATGAGGAGAAGCAGAGCTTTGGATCAGGCCGGGGAAAGAGTGCCTTGAGGCTGAGTGAGGCAAGGCTCCCGGACTGCGGAGCTCTGGAGCTGCAGAGCTGTAGAGTTGTGGGGCAACAGAGCCGTTGACTACCGGATCTGCGGGTCTGTGTGACTGCAGAACTGCGGAACTGCAGTGAGCCGAGACTAGAGTGTCATAGCTCATTACAGACACAGTGCTCCTGTAATGTGGAGCTACGGAATTGTGGTACGAGCGCATGAGAGACGTCGCGGCCGCGAGAATGCCGCCGCGAATGTTGCTCGCGCCGCACCACGTGAGGCTTTAGATTGAAGGAGAGGAGGGAGTTGTCCTTCCTGCCCTGATACCGGAAGGTGGTGCTAACTGTCGGCTTAAGCTGTCTAGCATGCAAGAGAACACACTAGGCCATGGCGGCGTCAAAGAAAAGGCGTTAGAATTATTGCGTGTGAAGTTAGCGAGAGTGAACAAGTGAAGCAGGAGTCACAAGCGTGTGAGGTCATAGCATCTGGTTGACCGGGCCAGCCACGTGAGGCCCGGCCGCTACCCCGGAGTCGAACCAAACCGGTCGGCACAATGCCACCGTGGTTTTCTCACACTCCGGTATAACTGAGAGTGTGGCTCCATGGGATAAGCAACCCAATGCTCAACACAAACACTCCTAGCTAGGCATGCATATCAACACGACGAAAACCACACCGACCTCGAGCGCATGTGGATGCATGTCTCCCTGTGTGTGACTCTCCAATGTTTGATCAGTCAATGCTAGTCACAACATGCTAAAACCAGTATGTCTGGACATGATGGAGCTCACGCCGATCTTGCACCCGGCTGAGACGCCAGAGATGCTCAGTCCACCACGTGTGCGCCTTGAGCTCCATGTCAGTTTAGTCACCTGCAGTGATGGTGTGTGCTTATTGGCGGAGTCAAGAGGTCACTTGCGTGTCTTACACGCACAATCAACACTGAGTAGATTGTAGTAGCAGAGACACCCTTGCAACCGCATCACCATGCCACCACCACGGGGTAGCCAAGGGTTGCCCAACCCTCTCCAAGCAGCAGTTGGGACACATGATGTTGAGAAGGGGTCCGTGAAGGTTCCCGGAGGCTTCACTCAGGTCGCACTTACCACCTCGCCTGGACGTGAGACAGAGCAACTGTCCCATACGACCATCGTTTTTGGTGTGTAAGGATTCGTTAGAAAGCTCTTACAAAAATCTATCCAGTGCATCTGATCCCGCCTCATTTCGTACCCTGTAGGCTCCACGAAATGAAATAATGCTCTCAAATCTAGATTTTTCCCTGATTTTGGGTTGAAAAGAAGCGGTGCCGTTCTTGACCTTGTTGGAGGTGTTTTTTTTGCACAAAACCACCGCCATTGAATTCAGCATCCTCTGGTGCATAATCAATTCAAATTTTGCTTCACTTGGGTAACCTTCATGCTGCTGTCATTATTGTAGGTGATGACATCAACACCAACATTTAGCCCAATTTTTGGCTTAAACATAATTTCTTGCCAGCTTCCTACATACTCGAGAAACGCCAATGGTTCTTGATCCTGACAACGTTGACGTTTGGACCCGTACTTAGGAGCACCGATGCCGCCGGTCCGTGACAAGGGCAAGTAAGGGTGCACACCGGTTCAGATCCGCGGATCTCAGGATGGATCCGGCCCCTATAGTACGGATCGCAGCATGGATCCGGATCCGCGGATCTGAGTCCAGATCTGCAGATCCACTAGGATCCGCGGATCTTGTCGGATCCCCACGGATCCTGAGGAGCTTGACAAAGCAAGTTTGATGAAAACAAAGAAGAGCTCCAGAAACATTGCATAATTTAAGATTTTTCATTGCACATAATGTGATTCCCGGGAGGAGGGGTGTCCATTTCCATGGGGGGAAGGTTATTTCCCTTAATGTCATTCTTGTTGCACATGATGTTTTCTTTTTTCACATAATCACATTCCGGGGGGGAGGGGGGGGGTCATTTCCCTAAATGTGATTCCTGTTGTCGGTGCAGAGAGCAACTTAACACACAGTAAAATTCTTCAGACTAAATGCCATTCACATGGCTTGCTGACACAACAAATGTCCTTACACTTAATGTCATTCCTGTGGTCTGTGCAGAGAGACGTTGATTCAACTTTGAGGCATTTAAAGCAGACAGTTCCAGATCCTTGCATTTCATCACACAATGTAATACTCAAGCATACTAAGAAGGCATAATGTGCACATGTTGGTCTTCATTCATGTTGCACGTCACCCATTATTTTGTAATGTACACAATGAATGCACTTGGTGTAACTTGGTGTCATTCATGGGAGCAAGTCAGCTTGCATGGGATTTGTAAGCCAAACAGTGACAACGACACTGATCACGGTTTGTGGCTTCCTTGAATGTGTAATCGGACTGTGGATTTGGGAATCTACAGGAAAACCGTGCGAGATTGACCCAAGAACAGGGTCGATCCATCAAGAATTGAAGAGCCCGGCCAAAGGTTGGACCGGCCGAGGGGAAAACATGTAACGGAAATTCATCCCCAAGGACCAAGGCTCGACCCTTGGAAGACCCAACAAGGCCGGAGCACGCCTTGGGGCCCAGTTAGTCAATGAATCAAGGATCATTGAGGGCCAAAGGCACTTCGGAATGGTGCCCCGAGGTGTTATTGCCAGAAAGGGCGCTTCGGGCGGTCGTCACCGCCGCTAGTGGTGCTGCCAGCGGCAGATTGCCGTGGTTCACGGAAACGGCCATATCTCGGCCGTTCCTTCACGGAATGATGCGATTCTTGGTGGGCTCGGCGACCTCGGGTCGCCTAGGATGTGTCATCATGTAAAGATAGTCTTGTATGTTGACACTTGGGAACAAGTACAGTTGACTCCCACTCTGCCACACATGTTCCCGTTCTCCCCCAAGATGACCCTACGCTTTCGCAACCCCGGAAAGGTGTTCACTGGCCTCCCCTTGGTCGCCGTTGCCGCCGGTTGGTGCCTACACCCTCCGGTTGAGGCTAGCAAACCACGCCCGGTTTACACTTGGTATCAGAGCCACCCTTGGCTCAGGGGTACAATCATCTACGTGGCAACCTCTCCTGGTTAGCGTAGACCAGCACGCATCTCGTCTCTTTGGCGGATCCGTGCCCAAGGCCAACCACGCACTCCGGTGACAAGGCGGTAACCGGAGGAACCGTTGAGGAAAAAGTGTACCAGACGTAAGGATTATTTCATCCGGCATGTTCTTGAAGGCCGAGGCGTTTGACGCGCAAGGCGAAGTAACAGCAGCTTCATCGTTGCAGATGTTACTCGCCAAAATGCAGGCCAAGATGGAACTGTTTTAGAAGCAAAACGTGTACCTAAGAGCTCGCGAAGCGTCCAGTGCCAACACCAGTGGCAGTTACCACTGCAAACATACCTGTGGTGGGCGTCCCGAGCCCGCCCAAGCCGGAGCCGTTCAACCCATCGAAGAAGGATGGGCCAGCTGCGCACGCTTGGATACTCAGACTGGAATTGTATTTCACCGCCATCGGCATGGATGCCTCAAGGTACGAGGCGCGCTGCGACTATGCCATGATCCTGTTGAGAGGGGCATTGTTGGATTGGTGGGCCGACGTGATGCGGTCCAATCCACACAGCAGTGGAGCAGCAATGGTCACCGGCGTTGCTGCCGCGACCGGAATCTCAACCCCATCGGCTCCAACCTGCAGCAGTGGCGACCCTACACTGAAATGACCGACCTCGTGGAAGGAATTCATGGAGTCGTTCATCAAGCGCTTCACCATGGGTGACGTGAGGAACAACGCGCGTGCCAAGCTGCGTTGGCTTCGCCAAAATGGCGGCGTTGCCGACTACACTCGCAGGTTCCGTGAGATCGTCGCCAAATATGGCTTTGACTCCCATGAATTGTGCTTCCACTACAACAACAGCCTCAAGAACGACACCCGTGCTGTGACGGTGATGAACGACCTCAATAACGACCTGTCGGCAATAATCGCAGCAGCTGAACGGTACGACTCGTGCGTGCAACTGGCTCATGCCAACAGCCACAACTCTTTTGGTGGTGGTTACGGCAAGCGGGCCAAGAGCGACGACACACCCATGGAGATCGGAGCGTTGCAACAGCGCAAGTGCTACAACTATGGCAAGCCTAGCCACATTGCGCGTGATTGTCGGAGTCCAAAGAAGGGTGACGGCAAGGGTAAGCGGCAAGGGAAGGGGAAGCAAGCCACAAAGGAAGCAGAGAAAGCAATAAAGGAGATGGAAAATAAGGACAGCCGGGAGTAGATGTCATTACTCCTGGCTCCTCTCAGCCCAAACCGCCAGTTGACTGCCCACCCGAACGCCTTGGGGCAATTAAGGGGGTTTCCGAGGTCAAGACATGAGACGCGGGGTATGAGGTGGAGCAGCCCGCACTTCTCTTGGAGGTGCGAGTGAAAGGCGTCAATGGGAAGGTGGGGAGTCTGCTGGATTGTGGCACGAGCCACAGTTTTGTGAGTATGGAATGTGCTCAAAAAAGGGGCCTTGCGCTCACGAGCAAGAAGCGGGCCGCTAACTAAGTGGACGGCACGATTGAAGTGGGGTACCTGGCCCGTCCCCTCTCCATGTGCGTGGGGAAGCTTCACATAACGACTGTATACCGGGTGTGCCCGATGAAGGAATACGATGTGATCCTCGGTCGTGACTTCCTCCACAAGTACAACCCCGTCGTCAATTGGGAGGCGCGCACCATCTCAGTCAAGCTCGGAGACAAGGAGTATCCCCTGTCTATGTGGTCCGAGGAAGAGGCCGCGGAGGAGGAGACTTGCGGGAAGGAAGCACCACAGCAGTCGGTGCCTCGCAAGGAGGAATCAGTGCTCGTGATGCTGAACTTGGTGCAGCTCAAGCACGCGATTCAAAAAAAGGAGCAGATTTTTTTGGCATTCGTGCGAGACATGGAGGACGATTTCGACGAACCACAGGACGTGGCGCCTGTTGTGGCGCATGGGGCGACTCGTAAGCAGCCGAGGACCCAAGGCAAGTTTGTCGCGGTGCCCGAGGGGCTTCCAAAGGTGTGTACGGAGTTCAAGGATGTGTTCCCCAACACCCTCCAGGTGGGTCTGTCAACAAAATGGGACGTGGACCATCGCATCGACCTCAAACCTGAACCCGCCCGCCTGTTCGTGCAACGTACCGCATGAGCGACGTGCAGTTACAAGAGCTCAAGAAGCAGCTGACTGAGATGACGGAACAGGGTTTCATCCTCCCATCCTCGTCTCCTTACGCTGCACCTGTCTTGTTTGTGCAGAAAAAGACAGGGGAGATGCGCATGTGCGTGGACTACCGGGTGTTGAACGAGTTGACCATCAAGAACCGGTACCCGCTTCCACGAGTCAAGGAGCTCTTCAATCAGCTCCGTGTGGCTCATTTCTTCACAAAGATCGACCTCCAATCCGGCTACCACCAGATTCGCATCGCAGTAGATGATGTGGAAAAGACGGCCTTCCGCACGCACTATGGTCACTACGAGTTCCTCGTGATGCCTTTCGGGTTGACCAATGCGCCGGCCACCTTCATGGTGGCGATGAACAACATTGTTAGGCCGTACTTGGATGACTTCGTGGTGGTGTACCTCGATGACATCTTGGTGTATAGCAGGATGGAGGAGGAGCATGAGGGGCATGTGAAGAAGGTCCTCCGGATTTTGAAGATGAAGAATTGTTTTTACAAAACTCTCTAAGTGTGAGTTTGCGGTGGAGAAAGTTGAATTCCTTGGACACATAATTGGCAATTGACAGATTGCCATGGACTCACGCAAGGTGTTGGCCGTGCAAGAGTGGCCGAAGTTGCATAGTGTACACGACGTGCAAGTGTTCCTTGGTTTTTTCAACTACTACCGTAGCTTTATCCTTGGCTACGCAGGAGTGTCAGCGCCACTCTCCAATCTCACTCGCAAGGATTGTGAGTGTAGTTGGGGAGTTAGCAAAAAAGGAGCCTTTGAGAATCTTAAAAGGGCTCTGACCTCCGCGCCGGCCTTGCACTTGGCCGACAAAGGCCGTGAGTTTGAAATGGCGACGGATGCATTGGACCTGGCCATTGGTGGGATCCTTTTGCAGGACTTTGGCAACGAGTCACAGCCGGTCGCCTATTACTCGCACAAGTTGCATGGGGCGGAGCCGAACTACGCCACCCATGGCAAGGAGATGCTCTCTGTGGTCTCAGCCTTCAAGAACTGACAGTGCTACCTCAAAGTGCGGAAGTTCACGGTCTACACCGACCACCACGCGTTGAACTACTTCAAGACACAACCGAGCCTGAGCCGGCGGCAAGCGCGTTGGGTGGAGTACCTCGAGTCGCAGTTCGACTACGAGATTGTGTACCGGCCGGGTCGCATCAACCCTGCCGATGCACTCTCACGAAGACTGGACCTGATGATGTGGGTTGCGTTTCTCACCATCCACGAGGATGCCTTTCTTGTGAAGCTCTTCACGGAGGGATACGAGGCGCATGGGGAATACAAGGCTTGGAGATTTTTCTTCGAGGCACCGTATTGGCGACGGCACGGCACGCAGCAGGTGGTGGTTCTCGCAGTGTCCGCGCTTTGACAACTGATTTTGGAGGAGTGCTATGATAGTGGCCCGAGCGGTCACTTCTCCACCGACAAGACATTGAAGACGGTGGATCGCTTCTTTTGGTGGCCCACCATGTCGTCGGAGATGGCTGAATTCTGCCGGAGTTGTGACGTGTGCCAACGCCACAAGGCACGGAGGACGAAGATCCCTGGTCTCCTCCAACCCTTGCCCATCCCCGAGCAGCCGTGGCAGGACATCTCCATGGATTTTATCACAGGTTTGCCCATGACAGCGGCACGCCACAATGCGATGTTGGTGGTGGTGGATCGCTTCAGCAAGATGTCGCACTTTATTGCGACGCGTGATACGGTGAGCGCGGAAGGCACGACTCGGCTGTTCCTCAAGCACGTGGTACGTCTCCATGGCGTGCCATGGTCCAATCTGAGCGACCGAGATCCGTGCTTCACGAGTAAGTTTTGGTGAGAACTCATGGAGCGGTACGGTAGCAAGGTGTGGCTGTCAACCAGTTTTCATCCCCAAACTGACAGGCAAACAGAGCGGACAAACTAGATGCTGGAGCAGCTCCTCCGTACACTGGGTGATCCGGACGAGACGGCGTGGGACCAGCGGTTGCCGGTCGCTGAACTGGCGTACAACTCCGCCACGTCCGCCTCCACCGGCAAGGCACCATTTGAGGTGGTGAATGGGATGGTACCCGCAATGCCCCTCAGTTTGCACGTCGCAAGCAGCATGCCCCCGCCGGAGTCTACCGCACGTGACTTCACGCTGATTTAGACGGCGATGCGGCATGCATTGGCAAAGGCGCAAGAGCAATTGAAAGTGCAAGTGGACTGCCGACACGCAGACGCAACGCTCAAGGTTGGTGACCACGTGCTTCTCAACAGCGTGCATGTCAAGCTTCGCGGGGTCCGGTTGGACAGGTTGAAACCCCGGTGGCTTGGTCCGTTCGAGGTGCTCGAAATGCGGACACCCGTGGTGGCATGGTTGGCTCTCCTGCCTTCCATACCAGTTCACGATGTGTTTTACATCTCCAAGCTCAAGCTCTATCATGATCCAGCCGACCATTTTCCTGGCCACAGTTCGGATCCTCTCCCTCCGGTGGTGATCGAGGGTGAGCAAGAGTTTGAAGTGGAGGCCATCCTTGACCACCGTCGTCGTGGCCGTGGATGGGAGTACCTGGTCAAGTGGAAAGGCTATGATGTGGCCCACAACTCATGGGAGCTTGCCCGCAACTTCAACGTTGGCGGGGTGAATGCCATCCTCCAGGAGTACCAAGAGCAAACCGGGACGGATCGCTCTTAAAGGGGGGATAGTGTAAGCTGGACAGTGCCAACGGAACTGATCACGGCTTGAGGCTTCCTTGAATGTGTAATCTGAATGTGGATTTGGAATCTAAAGAAAAAATCATGCAAGATCGACCCAAGAACGGGGTCGATCCATGAAGAATTGAGGAAGCTACGCCCCGGCCAAAAGGTTGGACCGGCCGAGGGGAAAACAAGTGACGGAAATTCATCCCCAAGGACCAAGGTTCGACCCTCGGAAGACCCAACAAGACCGAAGCGCGCCTTGGGGCCCGGTTGGTCACTGAATCAAGGATCATTGAGGGCCAAGGGCGCTTCGTAATGTCGCCCCGAGGTATTATTGCCAGAAAGGGCGCTTCGGGCGGCCGTCACCGCCGCTAGTGGTGCTGCCAGTGACAAATTGCCGTGGTTCACGGAAACGGCCATATCTCGGCCGTTCCTTCACGAAATGATGCGATTCTTGGTGCGATGGAAAGCTAGGAAGATGAGCTACGTGATGTTGAGGCAATAGTTCTCATCCCAGGCCCGTGCAGATCCACACACGGCTCGGCGACCTCGGGTCGCCTAACATGTGTCATCATGTACAGATAGTCTTGTATGTTGACACTTGGGAACAAGTAGAGTTTACTCCCACTGTGCCACACGTGTTCCCGTGCTCCCCCAAGACAACCCTAAACTTCTGCAACACTGAAAAGGTGTGCACCAGCCTCCCCTTGGTCGCTGTTGCCGCCGGTTGGTGCCTACACCCTCCGGTTGAGGCTAGCACACCACGTCCAGTTTACAGGATTGCAAGCAGTCACAAACAGTGGACCACACAGGCAAAGCAAAAGAGGACAAAATGAAGGAGAATATTTTGAGAGGTTCAATGTTGAAAGAGCAATGACAATATCCTATGCTACTTCCATCACATCATCATCCTCATTTCCCTCCCCTCCTCCTCCTCCTCCTCCTCATTCACAAAGATGCTCAAGCCCTCCAGCTCCTCCACGGCCTCTCCAACCAGGTTGGTAGCCTTTGCCTGTCACCGCAGCTTGTTGATGCGATCCTCCTCATCAGAGTACTCCTTAGCCACCATCCCATGTCGGCTCACTGGAAAATGTAGGAATGATGGCTCGTTGATCCACAACTTCATCGTCAAAAGATTCTCCACCGTTAGATGCGCGAGGGAATGGCGGAAGTCTGTTATGACGTGCCTTCCAAGTGAGAAAATCCGTTCTGAGGGTGTAGATGTACCAGGCACTGCAAAAACATCCATGGCAGCAAGGCACATGGTTGGAAACTTGCGTCCCAACTTCTTGAAATGCTTCAAAATATGACACTTCGGATTTTTTTTGGGCAGCTTAGCCCACTGCTCCACCTCTTCCTCCAGCGTTGACAGTTCAACTGCTGCTGCAGGAGGAGGTTCTGGAACCTCAAACATGTCTACAGAAGGATCGGCGAGTGCCGCCTCAATGAGAGCCTCACCCTCTTCTCTCTGCCTCTCTGGACGTGGACGCAGCTGCCGGCTGGCTGACACTGGAGCCGAAGTTGCAGCTGGAGCTGGAGATGTCGCGGTTGCATTGGATGAGGAAGCTGTTGCAGTGTCCTGACTCAAGGGGGGTGGGCTGAGATCCTCCCTGACTGTTGGATGCTGTTTCTGCTGCTCCTTCTGCTCTCTGTGCTTCTACCTTCTCGTGATACGGCTACAGCAAGCGCACAATCAGCAACTGCAGCTGAACAGCGGAGTTGATGCCCATCAGCCGGTGTGTGCGCTCATGAAAGCACAGGCGGATGCGAGGGTCGGCTGTAGTGGCCAGCGCATGACGCTCTGAAATCAGGAGCACATACTTCTTCAGCTTTGCCTCTACGTCAACAAGGCCTTGATGAATGTCAAGGAGCAGCTTCTCCTTTGCATTCAGCCGCCCCGTTGCACTCCTCCTTTTGCTCTTCTCCTTTGCTGCAAGTGCCTTCACCTGCCAACCATTTAGCTTGTCCAACGTACTCTCGAAGAAAGGAATGACCAGATTGAGAGTTGGGTACTTCGACCCTCTGACGTCGTCCGTGTAAGCCTTGAAAGACTTCAGGATGAGATTCCACTCGTCAGTGGTTGGCTTCAGCACCTCGCCGTCCATGCCGAACCCGTCCAGCCAGCCAGGAAGCACAGGCTTGAGATACAGCACCCTGGACATCATGTCCAAGGTGCTTTTCCTGCGGGTTTCGGTGTCGAAGTGCAGTGTCTGGAAGGACACACCAGCTGCTGTGGCAGAGTTCATGAGAGAGTGCTCGTGGGGCGTGGAACGTGTGGCAAACACAACATTTTTTCGTGCCTTGGCAATGATCACGTTCACTGTCGGAATCTTGAGTAGGTCATGCACGGCAAGGTTCATGCTGTGCCCAAGACAGTGGACATGACCAGCTTTCTCAAGGGTGCAGTCAGATGGGATGATGTAGTTGTCAACCATGCTGTCATTGG
Organism: Penium margaritaceum; assembly: GCA_023375785.1. Taxonomy (NCBI): domain Eukaryota; kingdom Viridiplantae; phylum Streptophyta; class Zygnematophyceae; order Desmidiales; family Peniaceae; genus Penium; species Penium margaritaceum. Next base: position 17,092 of record SZWC01001457.1, read on the forward strand.
TGCTTTCGTTGTCCACTGTCAAGCAAAACACCATGTCCCCCAGTTCCCATGCCTTGAGAGCGGCAGAAAATACATCAAACAGATTCACAGTTGTGGGACTGTCGGGCACCGTAGGAAAAGATAGAGCCATCGTCTTGATGGGCCAATCATCCATCCAGTATGTAGTCACTCCGAGGTTCTTCATGCGATTTTCCCCCTTCCACCCATCCGTGGTAAAACTGATGGCCGATGTTACCTCTGTCAGGAGCTTCTTGATGCGGGTCCAGAAGGCGACGGCAGTGATGACAATTTGCCGTGAGATTGTCATCCGGCCTGGCAGCGTTGTAGCACGGTTGGCATGCCACATGGCTTTCTGGAGCCAAAAAGACTCCATGGCGAGGAAGGACACGTTCTTGTCGATCACGTGCTTCCAGACGCAGGTCTGGAAGTTCTTCTTATCAAAGAAAGCTCCCATGGCTGCGACCCCGTGTGCGATGGCGGTGTTTTCGGCGTTGATTGGGGCTATCTCTGTTGCCACGTTCGCTGCTGCAGCGGTTGCGTTCCTCAGGTCGCGCAGCGCTTGCTCCTCCTTTAGCTCCTTCCACCTCTTGTTATGCTTCACCCACATGTGTTTCCACATGTTGGACATACAGCCTTGCTTGCAGGAGAAACACTTGCCACACTTGTTGCAAGTGGCTTGCGGGTCGTTGGGCGGCGAGTCTTCCACCTTGGTGAAAGCAAGCCAAATGACTGAGAGCTCATTGCGCTTGCGTTTTTCGCCTACCTCGGTCACGTTCTGGTCATCGCTATCTGCGTCATCCTCGTCATCGTCCTCCTCTGCACGATGTTCAACCGGCGGAGCGGTGGAGAGTGCCTCAGCCAAGGTGAAGTTGCCAAAAACGGCTAAGGCATCCAGCTGAACGACTAGCAAAAGGTTGTCGGTAGAGAGACAGGTGGTCGGTCACTCAAGTGAGAGGGACGCTCGACGTCACGACAATCGCGACGTTGAGCGTCACTAAAGTGACTGAGGCTGTGGCGGTGTTCCGGATGACACCGCCAGCTGCTCACCGGCGGCTGTCGCGGTGTTCCGGATGGCGACGTTGACCAGTTTGTCGACCTCGCCATCCGCTTAGCCCGGGTTCGCAAAGAGGAAAGCATGCAAATCGCAGCTGTTTGCAATGCATTAACGGATTTTGCAAAACCTGGAATGAATGGAAATCGAATAAGTTTCACTTTGCAGATTGAGATGGCACCATACACAGGATTGCACGAATGGACATTCGGAGTTTCCAACGATGGAAAACAGAGAACATTGAACGAAGAAATTCAGTTTGTAATGAAAACAGTGCTAGAAATTAGACAAACCACAGCTCATCAGTTTGACATATTTTTTATATTAAGTTTTCCGACGAAACACATTCAGGCCATGCAAAAAGGTGGACATCGTAGAGACCACTTAGAAACCACGTCAAGATATCGGTGGATTACGTGGACCCTAAACCATGTGTAGTAGTATGACTTGCACATGCCGCCATTGGCCACTTGCATTCCTCGTAGCAAATTCAGCATTGCGGCCACATTCGTGACATGTGGACATATGGGAGATGGCCAGTCAAGATATGGGTAGGATTACGTGGTCTGAGGACCATGCGTAACAGTGCACCTATAACTGGGAAATGCCGTGATTGGTCACTAACATTCCTCGCAGTCAGCATGGTGGCCTCATGCGTGAATTGCCGATAACTCGCTCGGCAGAACACGATCGTGACCCCCACTGAATCCCCCCCCCCCCCCCCCCCCCCCCCCCCCCCGCTGCGCGTCGAAGGATCCGCGGATCCACGGATCGGATCCCGCCATGGATCCGTATCAGCAGATCCGGATCCAGTCCAATACTAACGGTTTGGATCCGCAGATCCGTGGATTCTGTGTGCACCCTTACAGGGCAAGGGACTAAGAGATTACTCCTCTTCTTCCTCTTCTGGCATCATGAGCCCACGGTTGTAGTCACTCTCGATTGATGAGCTTTGTCGGACGCAAGATGAGATACACTACCAGTAGTCAGACCGTCGTGTTATAGGAGATCGCGGAGTTACTGAGGGGTAATTCAAGGGCTTGAAAGCAGACACCGGGAGGAACTGATGGAGCTGCACCATATGTTCAACAGTCTACGCACTACACAACACCACGGTCTCAGCACCCCTCATCATAGGTTGAAACTTGAGATGAGGAGGAGATGGAGGATGACACACGTGAGGACGAGATTCGCGTTCCTGAGGAGCACAATCGTGAGCTATGTCAAGGGTCCCAGCCTCTCATCCCGCCACCTTCACGCCGTCACGACCAGCCATGCGTTCAGCAGCATTCATCTTTGGTAGATTTTCTCTCACTAGTGGTCTCCCTGTGCCTCGTCCATCATCGCCTGAGCCTGAGATTTTCCTCCCCACGGAGTGACGAACAAAGGACTTTGAGAGACCTCTATTCCGTTATGATAGCGATGAGGGCTTTGATTGCTTTGAGATCCTATTTCAGGTTTGGGCCGACTGTGAGGGTATTTGGCCCTACTACCAAAGCCAATACCAGACTCGTGATGCTCACCAGGTCCAGACAACAGCAAGAGCGATGCGCGATCTATTGTACAGCATGCTACGGGAGACTCTGGTCGGCGTTCGCCCCTTTCTAGGTGAGGCCTGGACTGGGACTAGAGCAGACTCGCACCAGGGGGTGGGAGCTGGCCCTGACACTACTCGCTGCACAGACCTATGCCACGAGGGTGGCGCAACTGCCTGAGTTCCACTCCCTGTGCCAGGGTCCCACAAAGCCCGCATCAGATTATTGGAGACGCGCCATGCGCCATTACACACATCTTGGGACTGGTGGCGGGACGCAGGTATGGGCACTCGACGCCATCATGATGGGGGTGCACTTGGACCACGTGAAGCTCTTTATGGACTTCGATCATGTGGCGCTTCTCTTGGGCTCATGGATACTTTCTCCGGGCGACATCGGCTCATGAGGCTGTTGTCACCCATCAAGAGAGTACACTTGTTGCAGCGGTAATTGTGATCTGTCCTACGCCTGTGTCCCAGTTCACCAGTCCCAACTCTACCGCTTCCTCCTCCTCCTCTACCTCATGCGGCTGGATTCGGGGCGTTGCAGCGGTTGCATAGGGAAAAGAGGGGAAAAGGAGGCACAGCAAGGGAGAACAATAGCAGCAGCAGTAGGCGATGAGTAGTGGCAATGGATGTTCTGTCCATTACAACAACTATGGAGGGGCTCATCGCTACAAATATTGTTAGCAACCCCTTCATTGGCCTTGGATTATGCATGGCCTCCAGGCGGTGCATGCGTAGTGGATGCCCTCCATTGACACACGGACGAGTCACATCGCATCCACGACTGCAGCAGATGCAGCCGCTTCATCAGCCAGCAGTGACGATATAGACTCTCAGGATCACACAATTGTGGAGCTTTATCAGTTGTTTTTGCTTCGCACTTCGGGGGGTACGAGTGTGTTGTCACAACTGAGTGGTTCATAGACAGCTTGTCCTACTGTGCCCATTTCCCGTGATGATGCTTGTGGGGGAGCTCAGTTGGCTGGTGATGGAGATGGACCTGACAGTATCGACTGGCTTGAAAAGTCACATGTTCGTGTTTTTTGTCAATGTCCTGAGTCCTCTTCTTCACGTCCAACAGAGGAAAAGAGTTTTATGGCATTTTTTTTTGTATCGACGACCAGTCGTGAGCCGAGTGACACCTGAATCATTGACTCTGGTGCCACCCATCACATGACTTGTCTTTGTAGTGGCTTTGTCATGGTCGGTCCCATTGCGTCCATTCGGTCCGTTCACACAGGGTCTGGCCAGTCGTTGCTTGTGCATGGAGTTGGGGTTGTGCGGTTTGATGGTCCATCTGGCCCCTTGAAAATTTTCGGTGTGCTCTTTGTCCCTGCTCTTGAGATCAACGTGCTCTTTGTTCGTGCTTGTACCATGATGCGTCTCTCTGTTAAGCACACCACTGACTCCGCCACTATGACTACTTTCGACACTCATGCTGTTGTTCTTCGTACCTCAGTTTTTGATGACCTATATCATGTGACTTGTACCACTTCCTCTGCCTCCTCTCCCTCCTTCGCATATGCATGTGTGTTTTTCACTGGTGTTCTCTATCCATAACTCTAGCGTTGACTGCATTGTTGTCTTTTCCATGTGAGCTCGGACACAATGTCCAAGCTCATTCGTCCAGCCCTCGGTCTTGATGCAGCTTCCTTAGAGAAGCCGACCAACGAACTGTCTGTTCTGCGCTCAAGGTAAGATGCATCGTTGCACTCACCCTGCCTCTACTTCTCGAGCACTATGTCTGCTTGAGTTGATCCACTCGGACCTTCTCGGTCCTCTCCCTGTCGAGTCTCTCCAAGATCGGGGGTGATATGTCCTTACCCTCACTAATGACTTTAACCCGATGAGGTGGGTCTACAACCTCCTCTACAAGAGCGATGCCGTCTTGGCACTTCGCCTATGGCTGGTGATGGCTGAGCGTCAATCTTGTCAGACCCTACACACGTCTCGCTTGGATTGTGGCGGAGAGTTCTTAGGCAAGATGGACACCTTTGTTGTAGAGCGCGGCGATTTTCACCAACTCTCTGTCCCTGCTACACCACTGCAGAACAACATGTCTTAGCATTGGATCCGCACCATGGACGATGCGGTCCGTGCCATGCGGTCTGAGTGTGGTGTTCCGGAATCCTTTGTCTTGAGGGGTTTTCCTACATGACATGGATCTTGAACCGCCTACCACACGGTCCTCTTCCGGACCATATCACGTCGTACAAGTTGTGCTTTGTCCAGTCGAACTTCATCTTGCTCGTGGTTGGGGATCCTTAACCTACTTCTGATACACCAAGGACCTGCAGGGATCCAAGGTCTCACCTCAAGGTGGCATGAGTGCCTTCCTTTGCATTTCCCTACAATCGAAGGCCTGCCGCTTTTGGGACCCCACTCGTCACCTCATTGTGGAGTCTTGAGACTCTCTCTTCTTTGAGGCTCTCACCTACCGTGACCTATCCAGCATTCTACCGCTGGCCACCGACCATGTTCCCACCTGTGTAGCTTCTTGGCGGATGGGGACGTCTAGACCTATGGATGGGTCTGACCGGGCCTCCTCACCTGTGGTCATCTCTCTGGCTCATGATAATCCGGCCATTATGGCTATCTGTCCAGTGCCGTCATCGGCTCCTCCTGGCACACCTGATTTCGTGCCAATGTCCGTCCCTTCTGGCACACTTGCCTCTGTGTCAATCTTTGTCCCTTCTGGCACACCTACTCCCACACCAATCTCAGTCCCTTCTGGCATACTTGCTCACCTGCCAGTGTCGTTCCCTTCTGGCACACTTGGCTTTGTTCCAGTGCCCAGAGCCCTGATGCTCTGGCATACCTCGTCTCGTGCTTGTGGCAGTCTCCTCAATCATATCTTGTCCTCTATCTACACCTGCTTCCCCGGCGCACGAGCCAGCACCTGTCCATGATCATATTGCATCCTCTCACCTTCCCTGTGCGCCTATAGTCCCTCCGGCTGTGGACCAGCCGGTTGCTACGCAGCCAGAGGTGAGCACCTCAGCTACGGGCTACACTCGTGAGCCCGATGGTCAAATTCCACCACTGGCCTCCAGGGCTCAGCGAAGAGTCGATTCGGCACCTAGATGCTCCACGGGTAGTGTTCGGAGTGGCAATCCCGGCACAAAGGCCCTTGGCTGAAGTGTCCATGCAGACTACACTTAGGCGCACCCAGCGTGCCAAGACAGTCACGAGCTGGTTTCATGAAAGTTCTAAGTCGCTTGCGATGTGGCAGTAGACCTTGTCATGGTCAGACCGAGTCGGGAGACGTGTGTCTTTGCCACCCGGAGCTCTCCCTTAACAATGCCTGATCGAGGTACATTTAAGGAGGCACTCTTCGCTCAGGACACAGAGTTGTGGCGTATTTCTTGTGAGGATGAGCTGAGAGTCATTCATGGACACGATGTCTATGAGCTTGTCGACCTCCCGCCTGGGCGGAAGGTTGTACAGGCCAAGTGGATCTTTCATAAGAAGGTGAAGTCTGATGGCACACTAAATCACTACAAGGCTTGATTGACGGCCAAGGGGTTCTCACATGTTGAGGGTGTAGATTTCACTGACACCTTCGCACCCATAGGCCGCATGACCACCACTCACGTTCTGTTTGGAGTTGTTGATCACCACGACTGGGAGCTACACCAGATGGATGTAAACAACACATTCCTCCATGGCACCTTAGAGGAGGAGATGTACATGGTCTAACCACCTAGATTCGAGGTTGGTGACAAGGTTTGGCGCTTGCGCAAGGCCTTGAACGTCTTGAAATAGTCATCCAGGTACTGGAAATTGGAGATTACCGGTACACTAAAATGTTCCGGTTACATACAGAGTGATGCCAACCCATCCCTCTCTCCAAGACTGACAACTGAGAGCTTCACTGCCATCCTGGTCTACATGGACGACCTCCTGATTGTGTCTCCTTCTGTGGAGGCAGTGAAGGAGGCCAATGGAGTCCTTTGGGCTACCTATAGGATGAAGGACCTTGATTTTGTAGTTGTCTTTCTAGGGATGGAGATTGTATGTGATCATGAGTAATTGACACTCTTGCTAAATCAGGAACGTTACGCTCGCATTGTGGGGGAGCGATTTGCTAACCTCCTTGATGTAGTTCCCACAGCCTCCATCCCCATCATACCTGACGGGCAGGATGCTCTAAAGGTGGATGATCCAGCACAGCTGGGGGAGGTAGTGGACATGACCCTGTACTTGCGCATGATTGGCTCTTTGATCTACTTGGCCACTACCACATGACCCAACATTGTCTTTATTGTCAACCTCCTTGCACAGGTTTCACAGTGTCCTCGACCAAGAGCCCTTCACCCGAATTTGTGGATGGTGCGGTATGTGGTTTCTATACCGTACCTCGGACTCTGCTTTCAATGGCAATGTTAAGTGGTAATCGATGGCTACACAGACAGTGACTAGGCGTGGAGCCGTGATGGGCGCAGGCGGACAGGTTACGTGTTCCTGCTAGGTGGCACCGCTGTGTCGTGGCGCAGCGGCAAGCAGGTATGTATCACACATAGCTCATCAGAGGCAGAGCATATTGCGATGTGGGCTAGGGTTGCTGAGGCAGTGTGGCTGTAGTGTCTGCTTTGTGAGTTACGTTAGTCTGTGCCTTGCATCGTTCTACGCTGTGACAACCAGAGTGCTCTTGCCATTACAGAGAACTCTGGTATGTTTCATGCACGCAAGAAGCACATTGCTGCTGAGCATTACTTTATGCGTGATCTTGTGGAGGGACTGGTGATCTTTGTCATCTGGGTCAGCACGGACATGCAATGGGCTTACTTCCCAACCAAGGCACTCGCGCGTGGAAAGTTCATGGTGGCCATTTGTTCTGTCAGGATTTTTCCCTTGACTGAGAATGGCTGAATGGGGTGTGTGAGTGTGGAATATTGAGCATCTTGTTGTGTACATTGTAAATTATGCATGTGTATAGGCATGCGTACCATCAGGTCATGGGGGAGTGTTGTGATGTGAGTCATCCCCGTCTATTTATACAGCATAAAATGACAACTCGACTGCGTCCATGCTCGTGTAAGTCCTCGATGCGAACCCAGCTGGCACTAAAGAATTAATGGGTGGTAGCTCCACCAACCCGCACCCGCCAGACAGCTGACCACGGTGTTTTGAATGCTTGCAGGGGTCCTCTACTGTTTTTCTACAGTCAATAGAGTTTTCTCGATAGACTGGGTCTTGAGTCCGATTTGCATGTTTTACATTGTGTGTCTACTGATAAATTCCGGACCTGCGCGTGTGACCAGTCTTAGCGTCCGGGTTAAGATTTTTCATCTCTAAGTTCAGACGGTGTTACATTTGGATGCCTGTAACCACAGTTACGGCCAAAGCAGTGGTTTTGGACTGATATGATGACAAACTGACATTGTTGTGTGCGTCATCCGCCGTACGCCGTGACAGGTATTTATGTTGTTTGCTTGTCAGTCGTTATTTCTCTCTGTATTGCTAACTTATTCGAGCTGATGAGACTTTGCGCTTCTCTCTAGCCTAACTCTAGTCGTTTTTTGCACCTACTTGCTTGCTAGTATGCCAGCTGACTGGACTGTCCCCATGTAAGGGAATGCAAGGCTAGGAAGCCCCCTGGGAGTTTTTCACCTTCTTCCCATTCTGCAAGGGGGTTAGTGACATCCTACATGACGCTTAAAAAAAGATTCCCCCACTCAGTGGTTTGAAAAAAAACAGACTGCCCACTCACTTGACCATGCTTAATCAACGGCATGCGCCGCTAATCGAGCGAAGCGAGGTGGGGCATGTCAACCTCCCTTGCAATTCTCACTCCCACTCAAGAAACACGATTGAGAAAAAATGACCGTTTTCAAGATTGAGCAAAACCGCTCATTCTTTTTTTCCCCAACATGCAAACCCCCCACTTTTTAGATGAAAACTGGAGTAAAATCCTATCCCAAAATACATCAGGTGTTTTAGGGTTTTAGTTTTACGCGGGCCCCTGTTGGGCCCCGCAATAGTCGGGCCCAGCAGGTTCCCTTTCAACACATGGGGAGTCTTGGACCCCCCATGCAAACCACACGTAACCCCCCCCTCCCCCCACCCTCGAACATTTACAAACACCTTGAAAGAGGGGTTTGTGCATGTTAAAAAAGTTTTTCAATGTCAGCATGTCAACGTTGCATCGCATGCACTGTCGACATGCTGTTTTGTCTTGTTGTTCCTGGGTAGGGGAGTCATATTTTCCAAACTCTGGATAGGGGAGTCGTATTCTTCCGAGCATCAATTAAGGTATTTTTATTCTTCCAAACACCGGGTAGGACATACACACCTTCAAAATTTGTGGTTATTTTCCACATGTGCCCTTCTACTAAGTATGTGAGCACATTGAGCTATGGCTTGTGTCACGCAGATGTGTCTTCACACACCTTTCCTTACTGTCCACAATTATTTGACTTATGATAAAACACTAGTAGTATGAGAGCACGGAGGGACTGTCTGTCTCTTCTTCTCTAGCTCCTATATCCTACTCTTGAATGGCCACCATGGTGTTGCAACCATAGCATTGTCAACAGTAGCAACTCATGCCAAGATATTGCATTGTTTCATAGGTACCATCTCTTTCAGTTCCAATGGCATTAGTAGCGGTGGCATCTTCCACACCACCTATTGCTGTCACGCCACTTTTCAATTGCACTCACAGTGGCGGGACTGTTGTCTCTATGTTATACAGTTCAATCGGGATCAAGAATGGTTTTGATCTCAAATATCCCAAATTAGCATCGTTTCCTGGTCTCGTTCTGCACCTAATCGAGAGAATATCGTAAATCTTGCCCAAGACGAGACCAGACCGAAATAGTCGGGACGACACCTCAATATGGTATGAGGTTCTCGTACCGTACTTGTGTATGAATTCACCGCGAGCTACGCGGCATGAATCGTATCGCTCCCCCGGCAATTGCGCCAACAATCTGCTGATTCCAGGAAGAAAGCATCCGCCGACCCTGCGCATGCGGCCTGGGCTGCACGTGTAGGACCCTCGCAATCTGTTCTACTCAGGAATAGAATTTGTGCATCGTGCTGGCTTGCACGATAAAACAACTACATACAATCAAACCAGGAAATTCCTTCTTGATTGATTTTTTGTGCTCTTCCTTGGCTCGAGTTGTTGTTCATTGGCGCATTTGTCGGTGAGTCTCGCTCTCATTTTTGTATTTCATGTTCGTCTGTGGGTCATGGTGTCGTTAATGGGGTGTGTGGTCATGTCGGTGACCAATCACACCTGTAATACCCTCTTGTCTTGCTCCACATGCCTTTCCTCTATCACACCTCGCACAGGAGACTAAGCGGATGACTGCGCTGAAGCACCTTCCAAGCTATAGGAGACGTACATGAAACATCCCTCACACTCTACCTCCAGCAGTAGTTGTCCAAGCAGTGGATCTCAGCCAATTGACATACCATGTTTAAATACTCTTTCTCATGGAAATTCTGGCCCTTAGACAATTTAGGATGCCGGTTTGATCTCCAATTTGCGCATGTAGGTTTGGGGAACATAGTTGCTCTGGCATGCCGGGTACTGATCCTTAGGGGGCCACCTAACCAGACCAGTTCTCTGTCATGGTGAGTATTCACCCTCGGTATTATGCCAAGAGGTCAGGTATGGGGTCGACGTGCTTCATGCACGATCAAAACCACGCTCACCGGCTCCCGCTACGTAACCCTGCTACTCATGTTACTTGACTAACCCTTGATCAAGGTATGATCGTATCTCTTTCAGCCATGGCAAGACCTCTGTGAGACTCTTTCCACATCCTTTCATCTCTACTGTATGAGACCCATGGCTCTAGCAATCTGAACTAGTAACTACTGGTATCAGAGTAGGTGGATGGAGACGCCCTTCCCTCATTTCAAAACCCAGGGTCATTCGTGTACCCGGCTATCCCTCAAAGGCCATCTCCCATACCCTCCATCATTCTTACATCAGTCGTGGCGTCAAGCTCACTCTTGCTGTAGCTGCTCTGCCAGGGCATTAACAACAGCAACGAGGACTAGCACGCCGCCAGCATTGGTGAGTGGTCTCCTCTTTGAATGTGTATCTTTGCATCTCACACATCTAGTGCAGTGGGATCTTGCACCCGCAGCATCAATATCAACATCATCCACCATTCCTGTTAGCTACTCCCTCGGAGGCATGAGCAGCAGAAAGATATGGTGTGGTGCCGTTGGCACTACCCCATACCTGGCTTGCCTGGGCTACTCTCCACAATCCTCTACAACTAGTTCATTTCAATTATGTGCTCGCGACATCGCCAGCAACGCTAGCCACTGTCTCGGTTGTCTCTCTCTGTGGACAACCCCCACACTCTACCGTGGTGCTTCCCGGCATATGCCACATCAGCATGCACTCCATCGCCAGTCCTTTTTGTGCTTGTGCTCCGGCATCACCACCGTCACATTTGGGGTCCGCGGTTGTCACTTCCCCTTGTCATCTCTTCACATCCTCTAGCTCTCTGCACCACTTGTGGTAGTAGTAACTCTTTCCCATCCTCTTCGTTGGCCATGCCGTCCCCCTTGCAACTGTTATTTCCTCACACAGCCCCAATTCCCATCACAATATCTTGATCTCACATCCACAGCACTCAAGGCGGCCCACCTGACCTAATGGTAAAACCGGTCAACCCGGATCAATCATATGACCCCCATGGCAACCGCAAGCAGGGGAGTTCACAGGGCATTGCTCGCAGCTGCACCAAGATGCTGGTTCTTGATGGCCAATAGACATAGCTGGACAATGAGAAATCTGGCGTGCCCCTCTAGCTACATAGGCTGTCATCCCGTCATTGGCGTGAGGACGTTCGTATCGTCGAGGAGGTGAGAGATCGTGAGATCGAGTCCTCACTACATGTCGCCGAGTATCTGCCACAGTTTCCTCCAGGTATGTATCCCTCTGATCAGAAACCTCACCTTGATGGCGTGTCTAAGTCACCATCCAATGCAGCTAGCGAACCAGATCAACCTGGACGTGTACCACTTTTTCCGGCAGACTCTGGCCCTCTCAGCCTTGCTGGGGCAGTCCTTGACGCAGCACCAGGTGCTACTGCCACGTTCTCAGCTACAGCTAGAGCCAGCATGGCTCCTATATTAATTGTAGTTGGAAGAGCCATGGCTATCTACATGGAGGCAGACACCTCCCATTCTCTCTTCGCATTAGCTCCTGCCGACATTCCTGTGCACGTTGCAACAGCCTCAAAAGCCGTCGCCACAGCAACCGCTACGGCGGCAGACACTACCTTGGCTTCAGTTAGCTCCATCAGCATGTCTATAACTGCAGCAGTTCTCACTCCCTCAGGAGTGCCTCGTGCTCTTGCACACCACGCCAAGACATGTGTGCTGGTTACATCCGCAGCTACACCAGTGGCGGGTGCCACGGTGACTGGACTGATGTGCCTTCTAGTGGCTGTCGCAGCATGGGTGTCTGTTCTTTCCTTCTCCGCAGCCGCCATCGTCCCACACCTATTTTCCCTTCTTCCTCGCCGCTAGTGTGGTGAGCGTCTCATCCTTTTCATCTCTTTACTTACCTTGCATGACAGTGCATGCATCATGCATCAGGCCACAGAGACCGTTGAGCCATTATAGGCAATGTACGAAGCACAAAATGACTAGCGTCGGCTCTAGGAGGAGCTTCAACGTGTAGCTAATGACATATTCATGAAGTTTCTACGCTCCATTCTTGCACTTGATTGCATTGTGGGTGCACCAGGTGCTGGGGAGGTTAGGAATGTTGGCATCAGGCTCCTGGGGAAGCAGGTGGGGCTGCTTCTAACTGGGGATCGACTGTAGCAAGGGGGTCCGCCAGCAATCATGTTGTTATATCCCTTGGTCACACGCTCACCCCTTTGCACCCTCCTCAACGGCAAAAGCATTTTGAGACTTCACTACCGTACTTCACACCAAAATTCACCTTTCCTTTGTGGAAAACCCGATTTATCTCCTGGGCCCACGTTGAGTTCCTTCAAGATTACGACTCCTTTGCTGACCCTACTTCATCACCGCCATTTATCCCTTCTCAATCTGAAACTGCATGTGCTCTGCTTGCCTTGATCATTGCAAGAAAAAATGACCTGTTTGATGACATTGGAGCATACAATGCTTACACGGCATGTCGTACTCTTGCTTACCCCGTTGGTGCATAAGCCTTCGTCCGCCACCACAAAACCATCACACATCATGCAGCTCACAGTGCCATCACTTTTCAACTCAACTGGTTCTGCATGAGGGCCGAAGAGTCTGTTAATGCACACTGGGCCCGTAGCCTTTGCCTTCTCCGTGATCTTGACAAGGCCACACCTGGCCAGCTCTCTGCTTGTCTCTCTATCGTGGCTGATCTTATCCCTGAGCTGTCTGACTTGTACCTGCAGGTTCCTCGTACTGAGCTTGAGCATCTTGCTGCTGAGCTAGTGCCAGTCAACTCACCCCTTGGCATTGGCTCTGTCTACGAGTTCACATCGGCCAGTCTCACTGACTAGTGGAACAATCTCCAAACCAAGCACTTCCATTGCACTGATGTAGCTGATGTGACCACATCCTCTCCTCCTTCCTCATACTCTTCCTCATCTGCCCACACCTCATCCACCTGCTTTGCAGATATGGCCAACCCCACACAGGAGGCCGGCTGTGGCAATGGTGGCAACAACCGTGGCCGAGGCAGGGGTCGCGGTCGAGGTGGACTAGGTGCCGGCAGCTCACAAACCCTGCCGGTAGTCACCTGCTGGAATTAAGGTACCACGGGGAATTCTGTACCAAAGTGTCCAGCACCAAGTGATGATGTGCACCTTGCCTTGGCTATGCGAGCCCACTGTGCTTGCATGGGTGTTACCTCCTCTACCAAAGCAGCAGTCAACACCACCATTGCCACACCCTCCACCTCCAATCCCATGTTGGCTCCCATCTCCAACCACAGCTCTCATACATCATCTCCTGGTCTTGTCACTACATGGGAATGGGTTCCGCTACCCATGGGACCAACCTAGTACGGGCCACCCTCCTCTCAGTACACTCCACCTGCCTGATCTTGGGTTGGTGTCAGTTTCCTGGGTCCGTGTCCCAGCGATGGCCTTCCCGACAGTCGTCCTGTTTAGGAGCTTGCCCTCAAGAAACATCTCATTATAAGGCTCCACTTTTGTGATCAGGGAGGTGAGGGTGTGATGGGCATGTCTTGTACCCTTGTTTGTGAGTTGGATGGAGCCCTTCGTGCTGCGTCGTAGGGGGGGGGAGGGGGGTCCAAGGTTGCCTGCCTGATGTCTACCATGGATAGAAGACTGGCATTCCCTCACCTTCTTAAGGATTCTTATACCCCACACTCGGGCGTTGTCGCTATCTGCGTCGTGTTGCCCTGCACTCGTGTCACTAGTGAATTCTAGATCATTGATTCAGGGGCCATCCACCATATGACCTCTTGTCATTCATCCTTTGTGTCCCTTGATCTGGTCGGCTATGTTCGCATTTTTCACACCTAAATTGGCCAACTTCTCCTTGTTCAAGGTATGGGTGTTGTTTGTTTCATTGGGCCAGGTGGTGAAATCTTCTCGCCAAATGTCCTGTACCTGCCTGATCCTGAGGTTAGTCTATTGCCAGTTACCAACCTTGATTCTTAGGGCATGGAGTTTTTGTCCATTCATGGTCTTGATACTGTGTCCATTTGCTCCTACGGCAGGGTTGTGCTTCATACACTTTGTTGTGATTGCCTCTTTTGTATTCCTCTCTCTTCCTTCACCCTCTGTTACCTCTTCTCTCATCCACGTTGCGCCCTCCTTGTTCCTTGAACACACTCAGCTGTTGCATCGTCACCTCCGACACATTCATGCTACTGTTATTGCCTGCTTGCTTTGTGTGCTGCTTACCACTGGTCTAGAAATTACCACGTTCTCTGCACCTTGTTCCATAGACTTTGTTGATTGTGTTCAAAAGAAGATACATCGCTCACCCTTCAACACCTTTGACTCCTTAACCTCACACCTCTTTCACCTTGTGCATGCTGATTTCATGGACACTCTTCCCCGTGAATTCGTTAGGGATTTGGGTTGCTATATTTTGTGTTTTCTTTCACTATTGGTGGGTCTTTGCTCTCCACCACAAGAGTGATGACATTGATTTCCTTGAATCTTGGCTCCCTCAAGATGAACGTGCATATGGACGTCAAATTCTTGCCTTTCTATGTAATCGCGGTGGTGATTTTTTTAACCTACCTATTGTTTCCTTGCATCCCAATGTGTGTGCATGGAGCTTTTTGCCTCATAAATTCCTCAAAAAAAATCTGAACTTTATAATTCCACCTTGGCTTACGGGATGCGCTCCCTTCTCTTTGCCTCCTGATAATTTCATCTTCTTTCCTTTGATTCATGGCCTACATGACGTGGGTATGGAATCGCGTCAATCACAGGCCTCTCCATTGTTATGTCACACCCTTTGAAGAATGGATTGGTCTTCATGCTGACCTGTATCTTGTGCATGTGTGAGATTCGCTACCTATTGTGTGGCTGTGTGATGATCATTCTGAGGAAAATCTCATTCCCCAGGGTCGTCTGAGTATCTTCTTGAGGTCTAATCCATTTCCAAGGCATGGCACTTTTGTGACCCATCCCGATGCCACATCATTGAATCCCGTGATGCTCTTTTATTTCATAACCTGTTTGAGAAGGATCTGTCTCTTCTTAACTCCCCTGCCTCTCTTGTCCCAGTTTCTTGGCTTGGAGGAGGTTTTGTCATGTCTACACCTTCTTCTATGCCATTTATTTCTGGATAGCCCTAGGCTGGGGGCCCTGTTTATGATTTCTTCCCGAGCCCTATCACTTCTCCAGGCTCTCGTACCTCTGTCCCACCCACTACTTCCTCTTCTTTCCCTCCTCTGACTGTAACCTCTCCTTTCGTGCCTGCTGCGTCTTCCCAATCTTCTCCAGCAAGTCCTACTCGCATACACCACTCTCTCCAGTCCCGCCTGCACCCTCTTCCACTCCAAAACTCCCCCAGTCCTCTACTCTTACTTTATCAGCCACTCTTCCTTCTCCAACATCACCCTCTACCTCCTCTGCTTGTCCTGTGTCTCCCTGTGTATATGGCGGTCATTTATGTACACTTTGCAAATGGATTTGTGTCCATTGCCCCTTCCACACATGGTCCCACTGATCCAGATTGGACTGCAGTGTTTGGTGAGCCTGGGCTTCGTTCCCTTGGGTTCATTGTGTCAGCCAAAATTCCTGCCTCCGTAACAGTGTTAAATTCTACCTCTTCCCTCCGACACTCTCTCATTGAGCACAAGTTTCACCATGCTCTTGGCACGTCGGTCTCTGGGTATGTGGCCCACAGGTTTTCCACTACTGGTCTCTCGCTGTTGCTTCAGAGCCTGTGACGGTTCACAAGGCCTGCAAAGATGCTAACTCCCTTTTGTGGAAAGAATTCAAGTAGGATGAACTCAAGGCTCGTCTGAGCATGGCGTGTATGACATTGTCGATATCCTATTTGGCAGAAAAGCCCTCTCAGCCAAGTGGGTTTATCATTGAACATGGAAGCCAAACAATATGGTATAGCAATACAAAGCACTACTCACAGTCAAGATACAGTCCTTCTCAATCTTATTGCTCAGCATGACTGGGAACTCAAGCAATTGGACAAGAACAATGCCTTCCTTCATCACAGGCTTGATGAAGACATCTATATGATCCAACCCCCTGGTTTGACGTATGGCACCAACAGGGTGTAACATCAAGCTGGGAGAAACATTGAATACCATCACTATCTCAGTGTCCCAAAGAGTGACATCTTGAGGCTGCGCTTTGTGTGATACGGTAATCTCTCCCCACCCAATGCTTAGGCATGTACTTCAGAGCATAACCCTTAATTGTTGTCAATGATTTCACCAAAAATGAGTGGGCTCATGACTCAGCTGCACTTGGTTGCATAGGCTACAATTTCCTTGTTGAGGGCACATCCATTTCCAGGAAAGGTGGTCAACAAGGGTGCGTGGCAAGAAGCTCGCAAAAGACTGAGTATGTAGCACTTGGCTCAGACACATATGAGGCTCTTTCCTTGAACAACTTGAAGAGGGGATGCAGGCAAGCTGATCTGGCTTTGCCCCTTGCTACAGCAGTTGCACGTTCCCATCTGCTGCATCACTCTACGCTGTGAGAATCAGAGCATAAAAGTCCTTACTAAGAATGGTGGTGTGCATCACTCTCACACAAATCCAATCAATGTTGAGCATCAGTTTGTATTTTAGTGCATTGTTTCTGGCTTGGTTTGGGTTGGCTGCCTAGATACACGCTCACACCACATTGAATTTCTTGCGAAGGGACCAGCAGATACGTCTTCAATTTTGGTGTTCACGCTGTTGGTCTGGCCTGTCCCCATGACCCCAGTTGATCATTCTCACCTTGTCTCTGTTCCTACTGATTCTGGCTTGCTGTAGCATGTGAGAGCTTTGACTGCAGGTCATGGGGGAGTGTTAATGTCTACGCTCAAGTTGGTGAACCATCACATTGTTGGAAACAAACGGAATACTAAAAAAAGCCTCACCTCCTCTTACCTCTCCGCTTACTTCCGAGATCCCAATAAAGATTGACCTGGACCAAAATGCCTTGATTAATGGCTCATTGGTCGCTGACCTCTGTAATGGACCATCAAGGTATCCCCTAATGATGTGACACTGGTCACCCGCGTTAGGCCAGAGGAATGAAGCTGTTGCTCTAGTTGTTTATCCTCATCTGTTTGTACATCTCAGGGATGTTCATTTTCTTGAGTATTTAAAGATAGTTCTATTCATCATGCTTGCCTTTGGTTCCGTGGCTTTTTGGGTCATTTCCATGCTGTGCTCCTTCTCACTCGTTCATTCTTTGCCATCCAATCTTTGTCCCCTCTCGCGTCCAATTTCTTTTCAACCTGTTCCTTCATTCAGCCCCGTCCACATCAACACACCCATGCCTCTTTCTCGGCTCCTCGCATTCTCTCGGTATATTCTTTCTATTGTCAAGACCAGCACTCTACCTCACCCCTTGTGTCTGCCCAACTAACTCCTTGCTGTCATTCTTGTCCCTTAGCTCCCGGGTTTCCACACTTTCCACTACTTCAATCTTCTTCTGCCTTCACTCATCACCTGCCATCACTTCTTCTGAAATGGTATCAGAGCTTCAGGCTACATCACCTGGTGGAGTCTGACCAAGTCATTACGTCTTCAATTCCATCGACACCCTCTTCCATAAGTGTTTTCTCTAACCTTCTTTACCACCACTACTGTCTTCCACAACATTGTTGCCATCTCTACCTCTGCCTCTATGGCCACATTATCAGCTGATACGGGTCGATCTCCCCTACACTCATTCATCCGCACATGGTGATTCTTGTTCTCGAGCCTCATCGACGGATCGCCTCCTCGGCCACCCGCTTTCCCTCTTCCTTCATCCACAATTGATGTTAGTAGAATTTTATCACCTTGCTCTCCAAGCTCGACAGCATCTTCTATCATTACTAAGTCCTACATCGAAACAAACACCCCTAGAAAGGTCCGGCCTTGTTTATTGTTGACTGCCTGTAGTAGCATCTAAGCCCCTCCCTTTCGCCATCTTTGGCAAAGCTTCCTATCACTTCTCGCTCAGCTCCCTACCTTCATCAATTTCTCACATTACCACCATCTTACCTTGTCCTATGTAAATCTCCTGCTCTCAGTCACTCCTCTGTTTTCCTACTCTTTCTCATGAGATCGCGGCAATGTCACATCTTCGCCATCGCATCCATTTCTTGAAGCGCCTTCTACGTCTCCACTGAAACCACACCATACTCCTCCATCTACAACAATCGTCATCCCCGATCTCTTATTTACCGCTTCTGTGCATCCTCTCTTCGAGTCGTCCTCATGCGCCACCTCTTCTTCCTCGGAGCGCCTTTGCTCCATACTCATCCCACAACAGTCTCGCCCTTCTCTTCTGCCTCCATCTTCATCAGCTTCCATTATAGCAGTCTCTACTTTCTCATCTAATTTCAACCGCCTCATCAGCTCCCTCTAATTCAATAGATACCTCCATCTCCTCATCATCTGTCGCACCATCCTCATCAGCTTCATCATTTACATTAGCTTCATCTTCATCAGTCACTTTAGCATCATCATTTTCATCTTCCTCATCATCATCAACACATGCCGTTTCATCCCTGTGTCCACTTTAGCTCCTCATCACTCAATTTGCAATACGCAATCCACTTCCTTGCTTGGCATCAGGATCCGCACGATCAACTACCAACCTCGTAGTGACTTGCATCCACGTCGTCTCATTCATCAGCGCATGTGGTACGCCCCTACGCCTAGTCCATCAACCAATCAATCAATATACCTCTGCCTTCATCAAGGAGCATCTGAAGAAAGCGCCATGACCCGCACATGTCAATTGTCATTCTCATAGTGGCGTGCACCCAAGCTGGCAACGGATTTCTCATGGTGCTTTGGCTTCCGCCTTCCTCTTGCCGCAGCTTTACCCCTATCTTTATTCACACACGTGGCTCGTCCCTGTGCCAAGCCATCCTTACTCATCAATCAACTTAGTGCAATAGTTCCGTACCTACGTCCAACTTTTCTTCTTTTTCATCAAACCAATCATTTCCTCGTCTTCATCAATCATCGTCACTATCTCCAAAGCGCAACCAATTTGGCATTGAGATCCACACAAGTAAACTCCATGTGTCATAGTTACCTCCGTCCCCTCCACCACCATCATCAATTGCCCATCCTTTTGCACATCATTGGTGAAACATAGGCGTCCTTCAAGGTCTCTGGTGTTGGGGCATCGGAAACCATCCATCTTCCTGCTCGTCATTCTCAAGAAAATTGGAGAACAAGCCATCACTCCTGTGAACCGGGTCTAAGAATTGTCGTTATTCCACCCTCTCGCAAAATACACAGAGGATCAGTTGTGGCAATGCTACCTTTATGAGTGGAATTGTGGCAATGCCCTCTGACCTATACCCTCTTCACTCCTACACTCCTTGCACTGACACAAACGAGATGACTCCCATTGTAACTTGAAGACCGCGAGATGAGGACAACACTTTGAGAAGATGGTTTAACCCTGCATCTTACAATAACCCCATCAACCTTGAAGTCATCCCCAATGCAATGTTGGAGAAACTCCATGTCCTCACCCACTATCTTGATGGCTCTACCAGTATGAGGACATGGGGTATGGACACCTCTCTCTCCTTCGGACTGGCTTACATCAAAGGGCTACCTTTCATCTATGGCCTTCATCAATATCCACTCTATAGAGGTCCTAAACCATGCCCTGCCAACTTTAACAACGAACTGACGGGAAAAGCGCTAAATAAATTACAAAGAGTTATGTGTCGACTCAGTGAACCCATCACATCAACAATATGAGGACCTCCAACCTCATTATCATGTGGCGCTCCCTCCGCCGCACATGTCTCTGTCCCCGTCTCCAATGGTCCTCTGCCGGACCATTGTGCCTCACATATCATCGCGGAGATGTATATTGTGATCCGACTGAGAAAAGTAGTGACAGCAACGACGATGACCACATCATTGCTCACAATGAATATTATGGGCGTGGCAGACAAGTAGAAGAGTTATCAATGAGAGCAACATAAGACATCCCAAGCTACTACAAAGGAGGACGACGCTTCTAAAGCCTGTCGGAGCCAAGGGGTGTGTTGGAAATGAACCAAAGACTTTGACAAGTCTCACCTCCACTTACCTCTCAATTAAACTCTACGACCTATACCCAACCACCTTGATCAATGGCTCACCGGCCAAATGACCATTGTAACCAACCATGAAGGTATACCCTCACAATGTGATACCTGGCTTCCGTAATGAATTCCTAGCTTCAATGGTTTGTCTTGTTTACTTTTGTCTATGCCAAGAATTTTCATGCCCTTGAGTAACCTATAACAATTATCTTCAATCTATTTGCCTTTGGTTCCATGGCTCTCACTGTCGTGTCCTCGCGCTCCTTCTCACTCGCTCATTCTTCGCCATCCAATCTCCACTCTCACACACATACCCTCGGTTCGTCACTCCACTATTTTATTGAGCTCTGCCCACATCAACACACTAGTGCTTCTTTCTCGGCCCCTCGCATTCTCTCGGTGTACCCTTTCAGGACTGGCGCTCGACCTCGCCTCTGGTGTTTGCTCTTGCCTTATGTCCGACAAACTCCTTTCTCTCATTCTTATCCCTTAGCTGCCATCACGTTCCCATGCTTCCGCACTTTTCGCTTCTTCTCGTTACTTCTACCTTTACTCGTCTCCTACTATCACCTCTTTTGAAACACACTTGTAATGCCCTCTTGTCTTGCTCCTTGTCCTCTTTCTCTATCACACTTTACACAGGAGAGTTTGCAGAAGACTACACTGAAGCACCTTCCACGTAATGGGAGACAAACGTGAAAAACTCCTCACACAGTACCAGCAGCAGTAGCTGCCTAAGAAATGCTTCTCAACCTCTTGACATGTCATGTTTGATTGCTCTTGCTCATGGGAGATGTGGCCCTTCAACCCTGACACTTTAGGAGGCAGAGCTATATCCAATTTATCTGTGTTTTTTAGGAAATTGATTGATCTAGCATGTCGGGTGCTCATCCTTAGGTGGACACTTGACCAGACTTGTTTTGTTGCATGGTGAGTATTCGCCCTCGGTTTTATGCCGAGAGGTTGGGCTCAACCCTCAGGTGGCCGTGTGGGGTCGACGTGCTTCATGCACGATTGGAACCACGCACACCGGCTCTCACTGCGTAACCCCTGCTACAAATTGTTTTCACTAATCCTTGAGCAAGGTATAAGAGTATCTCTTTCAACCATGGTGTGTCCTCCGCGGGACTCTTCCCGTGTCCTTACAACTGTATTGTGTGACACCCATGGTTCTAGCAATGTGAACTAGTAACTATAGTGTGGACACGCAATTGACCTTTTGACTCTATCCACACGTACACATTGTCAGTGCAAGTGATTGATTTGGAGTGAAGCTGTCGGACACGGCGTCTTTTTACGCCCGATCAATTATGCACTTCTGGCAAATCAGTTAAATGTAGTAGTGGTGCTTGCTCAGTGTGGGCATGCCTAAGAGCAGAGAGGTTGTGATTACCATAACTTGCTTGCTCAGAAAAACATGGAGTAAACATGGTAGTCTGCATGCACCCATCAATGCATGTGGTAGATGTGGTTGACTGTTTCTTGGTTGTGCATGTTGTTGCTTATGGGTGTAACACATGCAAGTGACCTCTTGACTCTGCTCACACACACATTATCAATGCAGGTGATGAACCTAGATTAAAGCTCTCGGGTGCAACACTGTGACGCATCTTGGAGCGCACAAATAGTAGCTCCACAATCAAGTGCTCAAGTGGTGGCCACAACACCAACATCATATCTATGGAGAGCTAGCCTGCAGTGGTGCAAGCTCATATTCCTTGTGCTTTTACTTCTTAGCATCGGGCACACATTTACAGGGATGCATGCATCTACATATGCTCGTGGTTGATGTGGTTTGAGCCTCTTTCTCATGCATGCATTAGGTTCATGTTGTGAGGTTGCTGGTCCCTCAAGACCACGCGTCCAGTTGATATCGGCGATTGAGAAATCTGGAGCTTGTTCGCTCCAGGTTTCGGTTCAATCCCCGGGTGGCGTCTCAGCCCCACGTCGAGAGCCTCGCGTGGGTGGCCTGGTCAACTAGCACAAACTAGCACTACCTTGTGACTTGTTCACTTGTTGTGATCTACGTAAAAGCGAGCTTGCCCCGATCCATGACGTCACTTCGTGCCGCACTGTCTGCTTGCTTGCTTGCTTGCACCAGCCATCTATGCTACCTACCCATGTTTGTTCAAGCTTGTGCATGGTTTGGCCGGGTTGCTGATCCTACGGGACCACAGGTCCAATTTATTCCAGTGTGTGGGAAACCGCTATTAGCTCCCTGCCCACTGTGGTCAGGTTCGATCCCTGGGTTGTGGACGAGCTCCATGCGATTTTTGCGTGTATAGCTCGGTCAACCAGTTACTATCACCTCGCTCGCCCATTTTTCGTCAGCTACTCTGGTGCTCTGATCCAGTCATTATGTTGATGTGCACACAACAATTCAAGAGGTCAGTGTGTGTTGGCAACCTGGTTAACACCACAACCATGTGCCCACAAACTCTGACATTAATGACAGGAGAAGTTAACTGAGAATGCTGCCATTTGTTGTCAGCTCTTTTACCATTTGTCTCATGACATTGTAAGTGGCTCATTGTTTTACAATCTCATAATTAACTCTCCTCATCACATAGTTCTGTGCAATGATATGTCCAGTCGATTCTCACGCATCATGACATGATCACATTATGGATTAAATTCACCACCTGCTACCTGCACATTTGATCACTACTTGACAAGGTTCCGTTACTTCACTAAACAGGATCCAGCAATCAGATTGAAGTTAATGAATGCACTGAGGAGGGGGAGGGTATTGTATGCATGCAGTCACATTCAGGGCCACAGAGGATGAACTGTATTACACTTAGCATAACAGGTTATGTCCTGTGGCGAAGCTTAATGAGCTAAGGTAAACTAGACCACACATCCAGGGCTTTCCTTCAGCAGAAGCACCTATGCTCACTTGGAATGAACGAAGGCTGCATGAACACCTCCATGGCGGTGGCTCTTGCTGAAGGCTGCCCTAGACTCAACTAGAGCTGCGCGAACTGCCGCAGCAGCAGCAGCAGCATTAGCTTAATGGATACAAATCAGAAGTGGGGTCGGCCTGATTTCCCCCAGAGCGACAACCAGACATACAACCCACCCACACTTCCTTCTCCAAGACCAACAATCTGGCAGCGGTCACAGTAGGATCAGTGTCTCAGTTGTCTCCGCTGAAGTGCAACTGCCCCCGAAGAGCTCCGCCTGGTCTTAGCCGAGTGTAGACCTGGATGTAGAAGTTTTGCGGCTGCTGCAAAATGGATGCTGTGATGTCCGAGTCCACGCTCACACAACTTTCACTTGTTGTGGGCGGGAGAACTTTCCAGACCACAATCGGGCCGCGCTTGCCATACTCACCCTGTATCTCCAAGGAAAGAGAGGGCAGCAGAATTAGATGCAGCCCTTGATGCCAGCTCTTGGCTCTCAACAGTGAATCAACAAACAGCAAACCAACAGGAAGTAAACCCAGATAATGTGGAAACAAGGACATTCATCTGACCCAATGTTGAGCTCACCCGATGTAAGTAAGCATAAAGCGGCTGATCTTGAATGTTGTAGAAGGTGAACCAGTAGCACAGACCACCAGCGCCCAGCGTTGCTGAGAAGAAGGCCGATCCTGGCACACCAGAGCCAAAGATTGTATCGTCCGTGGGCCCTGTGCCTTTCATGTACACAACTTGATAACCATACATGACAGATGCAACCTTCAGGTTGTCAGTGAACTGGCCTCTCAGCGCACCATCTGCATGGTCCAGCGTGACAGATAAGCACTGAGTTATGTCAAACACCATGTCTTGTCCAGTTTGAGAGGAAGTTAAGTACTCAAAAACCAAATGTGCATTCGTGCCGGGAAGAGAGCGTCTAATCACTTACAAGGAAGGGCCTGGCTTGTGAAGTAGATGTAGTGGCCATTTGGATCGGCGAGGAGGCTTTCAATGGTGACAGGATCAGGAGTGATGCCATTAGATGCACTAAAAGCGCTGATTCCCGGTCCAAACATGTCAAACAGCTTGGCTCCAGAGTCTCCAGGGACACCTTGCACCACCGCAGCACCAAGCACTTGCCCTACTGCTGGCGTGAAAGCCAGATTGTAGTACACCCTGCAGAGATCCCATGCAGAGGCAAAGAGGGTCATGTGCTATTCAGTCATTTGCAATTTTGCTTTGGAAAAGACCTCACCCGAGTGGATGAAACGTACGCAAATGGGGTGAAGGCCATGTTGACGACTCCTGAGCATGCTGCTCCAGGTTGTCCGCAGTTGACCGGGACTTGTTGGGATGTGGGGAGGCTGAAGAGGTGAGGAACAAACAGGATTTGGCCCCGCAGGCTTCCTGCAGTCGCAGGGTGACGAACACACAAACACACTTAGGCGGGGGATCTCATGACACTGAACGGGAACGTAGTAGAGAGTGCACATGAGGCCTGCTGGCTAATTATTCCCATTGGAATCCTATGAGAAACGTCACCCTCACCTCCTGTGGTTTCCATTTGGACGTAGTAATCGGTGGGGAAAGTCGTTATGCCCGAAAACAGCTGGAACGGAGCAGGGATGCGAGCACCAAGGGAATCTGGGATGACTGGCGGCGCAAAGAGTCTAAGCTCCAGCTTGCCATTCCTGCCCGAGTTGGCGCTGTAGATAGCAGCAGATAGGGGAGAGCCTTGCAAATTACCACTTGAGTGGAACTCATACTGCAGTAGGTGTCTGCCCGACGCCGATGGGAAGAGGTCGAACACTACCATACCCGACCCCTCGTCGACACCTGCCCACACAACGACCAGACAGGTTTAGAGGTGTACATACACCATGCAGGCCTCTTGCTGGCAGCCATCCAGGGGATCTGATATAAACTTGAGGGCGTGGCCTTGCACACCAAAAGCAAGAATGACCTTCGTGCACAGTGCTGGTGAGCAAGAGCCTCATGACGAAGGGTGTCGGTATTACCGGGGGGGGGGAGGACTTACCAATGGTTGTGTCTGTCGTCACCACTTTATCAGGGTCTAAGAGCGCATACACAGTGGGGACAAAGGGGCAGCGGGGCCCATAGAAGCACTGCATTAACACAAACAGAAAAGCACAAGAAGACAGCACCCTTGCTCAGTTCTCAGACTGCTGTCGACAGCAAACAATTAGGCAGAAAATATCCAACAGCCAGCTGCCAGTTAATTAAATGACGCCCGATTCAGCTCACGTTGGGGTCGCAGTTGCCGAGGTACGACACAGCCGTCTGGATTCCCGGGCAAAGCCGGATGAGCTGCACTGCAGCCTTGGTGTAGCAGTCACAAATCCTGTCCTCCACCTTCCACACGTCCTGGCGAAGGGAGTTCATGGCACTGATGCATGACGATGCATATGTTGACGAGCACGTGCCGTTGTACGGGATGGCCGTGCAGATCGCACACACGTCTGAAAAGTTGTTCACTTTGTAGTTGTGCTCCTTCACTGCACACCGTCCACAGCGATGGGGACCCAAGAGGTGAGAAAAGCTTTTGGCACGTAAGCGGACAGATGGTCCTGGCTGCTACAATCCGCAGCCAGGACCAGCCAGGGCAAGGCAGAGCGGTACAGGAGAGGTATGTGGCAAACTCGACGTCCAAGGGCAAAGAGAGCTTGGACCTCAGTTCATTTTGAGGCTCGACAGCCAAGCCATTAGAAATAGGGCATGTAAGCCTCCCACAGAACAAAAACTGCAATGCATGAATCCCACTGCTGCATTGTGCACTACTCACGTGGAGGGGGCTGGGGAGGGTAGGGGGGGGGCGGCAGATCAGGCGGCACTTGCGCCCTGAAGGGAGGTGGAGGCGGCCTCACAGGTGGAAACGGGTTCACCCTCAGTACTGGAGGTGGAGGTTTTTTTCTGGTTCCTGAGGAGCTCGTCTTGGAACCCGATTTTGAGGACGACTTTGAGGAGGACGACTTTGAGGCCCGAGTGGTGGCCTGGGGGCTTGATGAGGAGGAAGTTGAACTAGAGCTGCTACCCGAAAACTTCTTCTTCTTCTTCGAAGCGAGCATGCGGCCCTCCGTAGATCGCTCCCCGTCCAACCAATCCTCGAGAGCACGGGCCACGCGAACCCTGTTCTTCGACTGTCTCACTGCTCCAGATCGCGCGCACGCCGCCATCGGAGCTGCATACCCACATCAGTAGCCAATGAAAGAGTAGAGCAAATAGTGAATGGGACCAGCTCAACAATTCTCAGCTTGTGCATGCGGTCACCGATTTCAGGCTGTGCTACATCCGGACCTCTCATCCACGTCAACCATGAGAACACTCAGGAGTCCGCATTGTCCACTAACCATCAACACGAGGTCAGGATACAGGGACATCCCCTTTATCCCCACAAAGCGATGTCCCACTTGTCGTCCACTGTCCTACCGCGCACCGCGTCTCTCCGCGGGCAGGACTGCCTGGAAGCCTGCGACCGTTTGCAACTTCCAGGCGGGTCAGGCGGGTCAGGATACGCGCTAGTGTAGAGGGAACTCTTTCCCTCCCTGAAATACCCGCAATATCGCACTCCGGCAGACTGGTTCTGCTGCTCTACAGGAAGCCTCTTCTGCACCTGCCTATGGTCTACTTGGATCCACTTCGTCCGTCCACAACTTAACTGGCACCCCTCCCTGGAACGATCCATCTTCCCGCAGAACCCCGCTCCTATTAACTATTCGGTTCATTCTCAATGTTCCGCAGCTGGAACTCGGCTGTGAGACATAACATAAGGGCTTCAGTCTTTGCTGCAAGAAATGCGTTTGGAGCTCTTCTAGGCATAAACAAGAAGCAGACGTCGGCTGGGATCGGTGTTGGGAAGGTGAGGGGGGTTAGGAGAGCAGACGAGTGGGAACTGTACGAGTGAATTTTGTGTTATGTTGGGAGGGAGAGGCAAGGAAGCTTGGGATGAAAGGAAGACAGGGGGAGGCGGGATTGGCTGGACGTGGCGGCACGAGGGGTTGAATGAGCAGCGACAAGCAATAGTCAGTCGCGCAAGGCCATGTGGGATGGGCAGGGCAGCGAAAGAATGTACCATTGTGAAACGTGAGGGGGATGACCAGCAATAGCAGCTGGCATGCAACGAGTAAATGTCTGAGCACAAGGGAATTTGTGCAGGTGCCCACTGTTCTCGCTGAGGTTTGGTGGGGTCGCTGTCCTGCTGCTAGTCCCCAGAGAGAGAGATTCTGAGCCCTTTGACGTTCCCTGCATCTACCCTTGCCGTCCATGACTTCTGAGATTGCCGGCCCAGGCGATGGTGTGACCTGAGACGCCTGTTATGGCTAGGGATATTCGGGCTATTGCAGCATGGCACAGACGTTCAGGCTCAGGCTTCTCCAACGGGCGATGCTGAAGCGCAAGCAAGCCAGCTCGAGTGAAGAAGAGTGGAACGCGAGGTATGAACCTGGCAGTGGAGGATGAGTCCAAAAGCAACACGTGGAACCTCTACTAGCTGTTTGTACTCGGATTATGTGCAGCTCAGCTTACTCTTGAAACTGGTTCGACAGTGGGTTGTTGAGCAACAGAGCCCGACGTCGCGACCTTGGCGGCACAACGGCCTCAGCAGCATGCAATGAGAAGTGCCGAGCAGGCGGTAAAGGACAAGACTGGACGGAGAGCGGGGGAGAGCGGTGGACGGCACCCGCGACGACTGGAGAGTGGAGGGAGCCTGGGAGGGCGGGGCTCGTTCATCCAGTGGGCGGTAAACGGCCATCGATGTCGACTTCGCGCTTGCTCCGGACGTGCACGCCGCCGGGAGCTCTGGCACCACCGACGCTCTGACGGCTCGCCGCAGCGCGTGGTGCTTAACTGGAAAGAAATTGCACTTCCCGGGAAGAGGTTTGCACGATAACCCCAGATCATAGCTTCGGTTCGATTCGACCTGGAACAGTAGTTTGCTCCCATTGCGGAATCAGGGAGGTTACAATCGAACGTTGGCGGGAAGAGTGCGAACTTGAATACATCTGGCGGCTGCAGGAATGTCTTCGGAGGACCACCTTTGAACGGCGCTCGACCCGTCGCATTTCGAGTAGAACGCAATGGTCAAATGAGCTCTGCACACAATGTAAAGTAACGCGTTATTTCAGCGTTCGTGGGCTACGTTAGGCGCATAAGATCACAATTCTATGCAATCTCTTGGGGTTCAATGAGAGCAACAGAAGGCACAAGTCGGCTTTCAAACGTTGCGAATGCCGGTAACTGGCGTACGATCTCGCAAGAGCTTCCGTTACAGCGCGCAGGCGACGACTCCTCTTCTCGCAAACCCATGCGGGAGCTTCCGTTGGACACCATTTGAGCTGCAAATGGTGGGCTCTGATCACCCACCGCCTCGGCAGCGGGCGGAAAACTCAGCTGTTGACGTCATTACTGGGTTTTTTTGGGTTACATTGTAACCCTGGACAATCGTTTCGTGGCCAAAAGATGTTGCAAGGAAATCGTGATTGGTAGATCGGTCATTTTCTCACGGGTCCACCAATGACGAAGCGAATATTCTGGCGGATGTAACAGTCGGACAGCCGGGCTGCAAGTCTCATGGCGTCTTCAAGGGCAGCTAACCGGACATCACGGAAACCACCAAGCGACGACAATCATGGAGGACATGGACATTACAGTTGGGTCCAATCCCTACAGTCAGAATTTTTGCTCGATTATCCAAAGAGCTGAACCCGGCTTCAAATACTAAGGACATCGATATGTGATTGTGGTCATTACATGCGAAATAAAACCTTGAAAATCATAAAAATGGGAAAAATTACACTTTTACTTTGAATTGTAAATATTTTGAATATAAATCCAACATTATTTGCACGGAAGACCTCCATAATTGGCCAACGTCGTGGAATTCCTTCCTTGTGTAATCCAAAATAAATAAAGCTTATCAAGTTGTTTCACAAGATGAAAATGTACATTCTTTTGCTCGGTTACTATGTAACCATGTGCACGCTTTCATGCAACACCCGTCACTGTTTTTTTTTTTTCCCTTGGTCATAACTGATGGGAGCAAGAGGGTCACCAAGACACCAAAACAAGCCCAGGACTGAACCCGGCCCCCCAAATATCTTCAAGTTGTATAATCCACTGTGTTTCAACCAGCAGTGGAATTCCCGCGTGGTCGTGATTCTCTTGGTAAATTTGTCTTCTTGTGCGCTGCACATAAAGGGAGCGTGAGTTTCTTCAGTGTTAAGTTAGGTTTTGGGGGCTATGAAGTATCCTTACTGTTTCCCGTTCGACATCCACTTTTCTCAACATTCCCCCCCGTTTTCCGCACCACCCTGTCCACCTCTGGGAACTCGACCAAAATGCGACTCACCCCTTCAGTGGACAAGGTGCTAACTATATTCGTTAGGGCGTCATCCATGTACACCAAACTATTTCTGACATGCAAAGGCATACCCCAATTGGCAGGTGTGCGACTAACATGTGTTGACAACACTTCATCCGTAATGCTTCTCGCAAAACGAAAGACATGGGCAGTCTGCAGAAAACGTGGAGGGTCCTCCTCGATCCACCTTGATGTGGATCGAGCAGGACCGCCGATCAAGAGTGAGGTCAATCTGTTGGTTGTGGTTGTGACCACGGATGGCAAACCGCGGTATTGTGTACCGGATGTACAACATACCGCGTTATTTTGACTCAAATGTGTACCGTACCGCGGTGTCGGTATTCTTGCGGAAAGTACCGCGGTACACGGAAAAAATTATTTATTGGGGGCGTTATTTGGCGGTAATCACATTATGCCGTCAATACCACGGTACTCCGAACATTTCTTTGATTTTTTACCACCGCCGTGAAGTTTTAACGCCCATATCCGCTTTAACTGTCATCCGCGCCCTTTATTCGTCGCGTTCGCAAGAATCACCATGTTTTTTTGTCTTTTTGTGGCGATTTGGGCTTCGAAGCTCTTTGAGTAACGCGGTACGGTACTGTTGTACCATACTGCGTTACTGATGCGGTATCTCAGGGGGTTACTACCGATACCGTACCGGTACCGTGACATTCAATACCTTGCCGCGGTATGCTCTATATTCCTGTACAATAACGCGCGTTGCTACGATATCGGTAGTACCGCTCCCATCCCTGGTTGTGACACATGCAAGTGACCTATGGACTGTACACGCGCACACACCTCATCACTACAGGTGACTAACCTGGACTGAAGCTCTCCGGTGCAAAATTGTGACACAACATTGGGCACAATGTGATGGCAACATCACGAATCTGTCAAGCGATGACAGATTCGTGATGACCACTAAACCAATGCTAGCACTGTGGAGGGCTCCATTGTAGTGATGCTTCATAATATGACATTCTACAATAGGACACACTTGGAGAAGTGCATGCACCACATACACATGTGATAGGTGTGATTGGGTTCGTACACATTTGCATGCTTCTATGCTAGTGAACCAAGTTGCTGATCTCACCGGTCCACACGACCAGTTTATACCAGCCTCACTCACTGGAGCTCCAGGTCAGAGTTCGATCCCAATTCGAGAGTCTCGTGCGGGTGGCCCGGTCAACCGGTACTCATCACTTTGTTCACTCCTTACTCGTTACTCAGTTGTCTGTCTCTTCTTCTGCTCAACGTGAGTTTGCCCCAATCCATGGCATCGTCCTCTCAACCTTTTCATTTGGTTGCTTGCCTAGTCTAGCAGTTACAACTGCCTAGTGGTATACTCCTCCTCGCCACAGTCCTGAGGCCTCTTTCGGTTGCACACATGTGACTGGTGATCCCGCACATCTTGCTCACATACGACAACAGTGGCGCTAACCATAACAGTAGCCATTGCCTCACCCTCAGCACATGGCAGTCGTCTCTTCGGTAGTGCTTTGCTCAGACGCCCGTGACATTGTTCGACTTGACTGTAGCAACGGCAACGGCACTTCTCCGATGCTGCCCATCTTATCACCAGTCGTGTTTCGATCTCCGCACACGCGATTGCCGCACTCTGCAACGACATACCCACTCGATGCAATAGCAGTGACTATGCATCGGGGTACCAACGATTGGCAAAGTCGTTGCACCCACTACAGCCGCTAAACACAACAACCGTGATCTATGTGGTACTCGGATTTCGTGAATATCAGAGTTGACGTCACTTCATCGGTATTTTCCGTTGCCTCTCATGTGATGTTGAGTCGTGCTGCGGTCGCCGAACCTTAGTAGACCACATTGGTGCCATAGCAGCTGACCTCTTGCCGCATTCATACTGGTGTGCCAACGGTGATAACAGTAACCGCAACCTCCACCTCAACAGCGGCTGCACACAACAGCTCCTAGCAGCTGACATTAGTGTTCTCACAGCCAGCATCTCACTTCCCGACTAGTCTTTGGTCGTAGTACCTTGCACTATGGTCATACTATGGTCACTACAACTGCCTCTATTCCCGTAGTAGCTACTTCGTATCTTCATCGTGGTGTCAACAGTAGCTGAGGAAATTTCACCATTGTACTTCTCTCAACTCCACAGGCTGCCTGTCTGGGTAGCCGAGCATTTGGCGAGCTGGCGTCTCCTCCCGCAACCGAACCTATCCCCACATTACCCACGAGCACACACGAGCGCAACACTACGAAGACTACGACCCCGCAGTCTACTGCGCGTGGGAGGACGCCAAAGATTACGCCGTGTACTATCAATCCGCCGCCGACGATTTTCCAATGGCGTAGAACGAACTGGTCACAACACCACCACGTGATCATCGAGCCCTTCCAACACCGGTAAGCCCACCTGTTTCCCATAGAGCTCGTCAGTAGTGTCACCATGTTGTCCCTCGTGGAGCAGCACCACCCTCTATAGCAGCACCTAGAGCATCCATCACATTCCGAGCTATATCCCGAGCTGCATCTGGTGTAGACTATGCTTCTTTTGCAGCACCTGACCTTTTGGCTACTTTACAAGCCACCCTTGTATCTAGTGTTGAAGTTGCATCCACCTTTGGTGCCAGTGTAGGCGTTGCATGTGCACCAGCCATAACTTCTACAGGCAGAGCAATTGAGGCATAAAAAGCAGCTGTAGTTGATCGGGACTCTCTGGCAGCTGCTGTTGTTAACATTGCCACTCAAATAACAACCGTAGTTACATAAGCGGCAGTGGCCATAGCAATGGCACTCTCTAACATTGTCAACTCCATTTGCGCTTTCACGGCACAGGCATCAGTATTGTCCACATCATCGTCATCAACTACCCATTACATCCAACCGTTGGTCTCAACCGCTACTGTCATCTCCGCCTTGTCAGCCACAGCGCTGATGGGATTTTCGTGTCTCACTGTCTCGGCATCAGCAATTGTTGTAATTGTAGCCTCCTCAGCTGTAGCTGCTCTTCCACCGTTGTTCCCCCTATGACGCAATGTTTGGTGAGCTTGGTCCCCGCCTTGGTACATATCTCTTATGCGTTGACTTATTTGTGTGTTCAGGTTTATTGCCTTGCAGCCGGTCCCTGATACACCCACCACACATTTCCCATGCCCATTTGGGTAAGGGAAACTCTGCCGAAAGTTTTTTCGGCAGAGCCAAGTCGTCGGCATCATGTCGGTCAATGATGACCAATACGCCGTCCTGCAAGCTGAGCTGCAGTACAAGGGAACTGCTCTACAGGCTAAATTCAACGCACGACATGCTACTGAAGAAAAGTTGCATGCTGGACATGTTGACCATGAGGCCTACGCAAACCACATTGCTGACTTGGTCATCAACCTCCTCCAGCATGCATTGCGCGGCACACCATCTGCATCCACTACTGTTGGCGTTGCTACTACCTTCTCAACCTCACCCGCCTCTGCATCTGTCACCGTTGGCTCATCCTCCTTTGATCCTCTCGTAGTCGCAGTCGCCGCTGATGTAGCCATTACCAAAGCACTTGCAACATCAAGGCAGCGCAAACCCGACTTTGACTCTAACCCACCTAACTTTGCCTCTCATATCACCTTCTACTCTTGGGAAATACGCTTCAATGCTTGGGCACAATGGGAGCAGCTCTACGAATGCTATCACGAGCCCCATCCATAAGCTGATCCTCCTTTTATGCCTGTTGATCTTGAGTCTTCTCGCGTTGTGCGTCCCCTCATTCGTGCCGGATCCAACGGTATGAATGACGAGATCAGGTCCTACAATGTGACAATGCTCGTTGTACTCTGGTTTACCCGATTGGCACTAACGCGTTATTCAAACGACAAACAAAAGTTCTTGGACATGCCGCTCAAAGTGTTTACAATTTTCATTTCAACACACTCTTTGTGCGTGCCAATGAGATTGTTGATGCCTACCAGGCTTGCAGTCTGTGTCTACTGCACGACCTAGGCAAGGCCGCACCTGGACATCTCCCTTCTGTCCTCGCTATCGTCAACGACCTCATTCCCAAACTCAATGACGTCTTCCGTTAGGTGAAGGCTACTAAGCTTGAACGCCTATCCACCGTACCTGTTCCTACAGATGCACCACCCGGCATTAGTGCCCAGTGGGAGTTTGCCTCCCGGAGTTTGACGGAACGGTGAAATTCATTGCAAAACAAATGCATCCATCGTGCAACTGCTATACCAACCACCATTGCACTCCCTCCTTTATCATCCTTTGCTCTTGCCACTTCTTCCACCACCACCTCATCCACGACTGCCGTTTCACTTGCCATTAAAGGGGGTGGTGGGCGTGGGGGGCATGGTAAGGGCAAAGGCCGAGGGGATATCACCGATGGCAACGGACTAGGAGGGCACGGTAAAGAGCGCAGTCATGACACAGCCTTCCCGGCTTCTTCCTCTTCCAGCAGTGTTACGTACCGGAACTGTGGTGATGCGGGCTATGTAGCACCGAAGTGTCCATCTCCTCCTGACGATGCTCATCTTGCGTGCGCACTGGGCATGCTCATCTGGGACAGGTGGGGGTTCCCTCTCTTCCTCCGTCCCCCTTCTTAGTCCAGCCGTCCATCCTCCGGCCCTGCTACTGTTGCTGCCTACAACAACGCCATGGCTTCTCCATATCCGTCCCCTCTCTCGGACTGGCCTCTGGGGTTTGGCGGACCCGTCTACTTCGGGCTTTCGTCTGGGTCCTACTCTCCTCTACCATGGGCGTTGTCCACCTACACCTCTCAACTTCCTACCTCTGGCATCATCATCACCCCTGGCCCCTCAGACGACGAGCGCCAGGTGGACTCGGAACTCTCTCATGCCGTCTACCAGAGGTGGACAATCATACGAGCGCCAGCTGGACTCGGAACTCTCTCATGCCGTCCACCAGAGACGAGGAGCGCCAGCTCGACTCGGGTTCTCTCATGCCGTCCACCAGAGACGGACAATCATACATCCTGCCTTGTTGCCTTACTGTTTGTGGTCGGTACTTCCTTCATTGCTATGCCATTGCTGCCGTGAGTCGTGACCATGTCTCTGTCCGCGTGTCGGATGGCTTCCGGATCCTTGATTCCGGAGCCACACATTACATGACCTCCTCTTGTTCCTCGTTCGTTTCTCTGGGTCTTGTCGACTCTGTCCACTTTGTTTGCACTAGGTCTGGTCAGCTCTTACCAGTCCAGGGTGTTGGGGTTGTTCGTTTTGTTGGCCTTGGGGGCGGGAACTCTTCTTACCCGATGTGTTATATGTTCCTGTTGAAATTTACATACCAGGATCTTTAGGAGTCTTCAGATACAGTACTCTGATAGGTCAACTTTCTCAATCCTCTACTGAACTGTCGGTAATACTATCTCATACACGTGTTGCTACTCTCACAAACACAGGCACTCTTGCCTGAATAATGTTACTGACTGTGCGATTCAAGAAGGTGAGCTGAAGGCACAGTTACACGGCTCGTCTCACAAGCTTTCCAACGGTACCAAGCTTGCTCAGAATGGTTACACACAGACGAAGTAATAGAAAATACAAAACTACGGCTACTTGTATGTCTGTACTAACTAAGAGCAGAAAAGTACAAGTGTTGAGGTATCATTGTGTCTTCGGGTTCTCAGCCACAAGATCTGCCGGACACCGCTCAATGATCTCCGATCATCGGCAGACCGAGGTTGGCAGATGCCCAGCGCCCTCGGTGCGATCCACGGACGAGATCGTCCGGATCTGCGGTAGCCTCTTCGTAGTCGCTGATCTCTCGGCCGGTCGTCTTGAGATGACGGAGGGACCGCATCTCTTGACTCAGCGACGGCCGCGATTCTCCCCACTGCCTTTGTGTGATTCATGAGCGCAGGATCCATCTTTAGAAAGAGCAGTGTCTTGCGCGTGCTGCTGTTCCTTGCCACGTCAGCAGACTCAGGGTCGAGAGGAGCTCATGCTCGCACTCTCGCTTCGTCTGCCGAACCACACGCCCTGTTTGTCCAAAACCTGTCCAGATATATGTCGTCCGGTGGAGTTGTTCTGTCAGCTCTCTGGAGCTCCCATAGGATGAGTAGAGAGAGTAGGGCTGCGGATGGATGGATCAGTGGGACGCCTAAAGAGGCCTGCCCACANGGACCGCACCTCTTGACTCGGCGACGGCCGCGATTCTCCCCACTGCCTTTGCGTGATTCATGAGCGCAGGATCCATCTTTAGAAAGAGCAGTGTCTTGCGCGTGCTGCTGTTCCTTGCCACGTCAGCAGACTCAGGGTCGAGAGGAGCTCATGCTCGCACTCTCGCTTCGTCTGCCGAACCACACGCCCTCTTTGTCCAAAACCTGTCCAGATATATGTCGTCTGGTGGAGTTGTTCTGTCAGCTCTCTGGAGCTCCCATAGGATGAGTAGAGAGAGTAGGGCTGCGGATGGATGGATCAGTGGGACGCCTAAAGAGGCCTGCCCACAGCCATACCATGCCCCGCCATGTAGGATAGACAGGAGGGTCGAGAGAGAGATGGGGATCTCTCTCTCGGCCCTCTTGCTTTTTCCTTTTGTTGATGTTGTGCCGAGCCCAGTAGATCAGTAGATGAAGAGGATCGGACGGTTGCCCTTTTTCCAACATTCCCCCCCCCTTGTCGATCCAGCGCTGAGGAAGTTGGAGGCGACAAGTGGAAAAAGAGAAGAAGTCCCCCCGGGATAAGAGAGCCGGTAGGATGGGGGGTGACGAAGAGAAAAAAAACAGAGGACAGGGCGAGGCACGGGAATGCACGGCAAGAGAATTTCCCCCCCCGGGCGAACCGAGCCTTGCGGAGAGAGAAAAAAAGAAGACCGGAGCAGCAAGACGCGGAGTGGACAGTGGGCCGGAGGGAACGTTTTAGCCCGGGCAACGCCCCCGACGGCTGAGAATTAACTCGGTCCCCAGCTGCACACCCCACCCGGACAAGAAGGAGTGGGCCCCCTCCCCCGCATCCGGCCCGCAGGGTGAGCCCGACATCGGCGGCCCACCCATGGGGGTCTGAGAGAGAGGACAGAAAGAACAGGATATAGACAGAGAGAAAATGTGGTTTTGAGCGGCGTGGCGCCGGCGGTGAGCAGGTCAGGGGGAGAGGGCGTTGTCGTGTTGCGAGGAGCGAAGCGCGAGGAAGAGAGAGCGCGGCAAGGGAGAAGATAGCGGCAGGCAGAAGCAAAAGGAAGGTGGGGAAAACGGCCGTGCGCAACCCGCGTCCGTGCCAACGCCTCATGTGGGGGGCACGGAAACGGGTAGCGACGACGGTTCCACCGAGAGCACTCTCCGTCCGTTCCAACGCCTCATATGGGGGGAACGGAAGGAGAGCACCGGGGACAAGCGACAGCAGGAGGAGAAGCAGGAGAGAGAGAGCAGAGGCGCTAGGGAGAGTCAGGACGAGGAGAGCAGACCCATGCGAGTGCAGAGATGAGCATGACGATCGGCAGAGAGGGCTTTGGTGAAGATGTCAGCAGTTTGATCGACGGTAGGAAGGTAGTGCATGACGACTTTACCCTCGGCAACAGCGTCGCAAACATAATGGTACTGGCGACGAACATGCTTGGTGCGGTCATGAAGAACTGGGTCCTCAGAGAGAGCGATAGCCCCTTCGTTGTCACAGTGGAGGGGCGTGGGTTCGAGTTGATTGAAGCCGAGCTCGCTTAGAAGCATACAAAGCCAGACCGCCTCTCTGGTGCATTCGCTCTCAGCAATGTACTCAGCTTCTGTGGAGGAGAGGGCGACCACAGATTGCTTCTTGCTACGCCAGCTGACGGGTCCACCATTGAGAAGGAAGACATAGCCAGAGGTGGAGCGGCTGGTGGTGTGATCACCAGAGAGATCGGCATCACAGAATCCCTGGAGAACATTGTTGCCAGAGGAGTAACGAATCGCAAGGGAAGTGGATCCACGAAGGTAGCAAATGCTGCGCTTGGCGGCCACGACGTGAGCAGCAGTGGGGCGCTGACAGCCTTGACTGAGGAGGCCAACAACAAAGGAGAGATCAGGTCTGGTAGCCACGGAAGAGTACATCAGCGAGCCCACCATGCGTGGAAAATCTTGGACATCTGCTGAGGAGGCCAAGGGTGTGACGGTGGTGACTGGTTTGGTAAGACCATGATCCTTGGAGAGTGGTGTAGGTTGGGAAGTGGATGCTCCAATTCCAAATTTGTCAGCCACACGTTGAGCGTAAGTAGCCTGAGTGAGTGTGACGTGGCCGTGCAGAAAGTCATGGGTGATTTGAATTCCAAGGTAGTACTTGAGGGGCCCCATATCATTCATCTCAAAGCGACGGGAAAGCTGCTGCTTGAGAGTATCCAGAGTAGAGAGTGATGGTCCGAATAGAATCAGGTCGTCCACGTAGAGGATGACGCCGAGTAGGTTGGATCCTCCACGAAAATACACGGAGTGATCAGAGTGCAGACGTTGGAGACCTTGGACCAGGAAGAATTCATGGATCTTGAGATTCCACTGTCGCGGAGCTTGCTTGAGGCCATATAGGGACTTGTTGAGTTTGCAGACATAGTCGGGGTGATCCGGTGACTCAAAACCTTCTGGTTGAGTCATGTAGATGACTTCCTTAAGGTCACCATTAAGGAAGGCGCTCTTGACATCCATCTGATGAAGATGCCACTTGTTGTTGGCGGCCAGAGAGCGAATCACCCTGATGGATGAATACTTGGCGACTGGTGCAAAAGTGTCTTGGTAGTTGACTCCAAGAACTTGACTGAAGCCGCGCGCGACAAGTCGTGCCTTGTGACGATCAGGTGTACCTGCACTGGTCAGCTTTGTCTTGAACACCCACTTACACGTGACGATGGGCGTGTTGGGTGGTCGAGGGACCAGATCCCATGTGTGTTGTCTCTGAAGCTGAGAGAGCTCCTCTTGAGCTGCGTGGCGCCATAGGTCTGCGTCTGGACGACACATAGCATCTTTGAAGCTGGTGGGGTCCACCACTTGTGTGAGTAGTGCTGTGTGGTCAAGATCGTCGTCTGCAGAGGGTTCAGTTGTAGACAGAAAACCGAGTTGAAGAAACGTCGGGGGTCTGGTAAGTCTGGCCGATCGCCGTAGCCCTGACTGTGACGGGGTGTTGGAGGTGTCTTTCTGTGAAACAGTAGGAGCATGATGATGTTCCTCTGGAACCACAGGAGGGAGGACGCCAGCGTGATCATCGGTTGTTGGATCGACAGAGAATTTTTGCAGAGGTGGCGGCGTTGTTTCAATGTAGACAGTGGGTGTGACTGCTGGTGGTGTTGTATCACGTGCACGGTTGAAGAAGCTTTCATCGAAGATGGGCTACCTGCTGCGAATTACTCGTTTGGAATCTGGATCCCAGAGTCGATAGATGTCACGTGTCTCATATCCAAGGAGGATACAGACTTTAGATCGTGGGTCCAATTTGGATCGCTCTTCTGGACGGATCCAGGCATGTGCTGTGCA